>CAEGAF010142472.1:0-12523 GCA_903067075.1 Micropoecilia bifurca | reverse complement strand
GTGGCTGCCCAGGTGAGACATGTCATGCATTACAATGTGATTTGCCTCTATTACGCATGTCTAAATCGGACGTCTCCTCTTCCGGTTCTTGACAGACAGCGTCTCTGTTCCACTTGAGTTAAATGAATAGATCATTACAGTCCTCTCCAGAGCTTGATGACATGTTGAGGAGTTAATTCAGTCGTCTGATTCTTATTCTGGTATGATGGATAAGGGATTCGTGTAAAAATTGGAAGATGGTGTCTGTGAAGACGACTTACCTGACCATCAAACTGCTTTTGAGATGTGAAGCTTATTTTTGGACATAATTTATAAATGACCATCCAGATCCCTTTTTGCAAACATATAATTTTCATCTTATCATTTTCTTAACATGGTGCATTCATTTTCTGCAGCAGGGTGAAGTAACAGGTTGCGCAGCCTGATCACCTCAAACTGGTTTGTTGAATATCTTAATGAGTTTAACTCCACTCCACTGAAATCCACTATGAGCAGATCTCGATCTCAGAGCACCTTATGGATGTTTAAAATCACTGATTTGCATCTGACAACATTTGCAGCATTGATGAGTACACCTTGTTTAATGAGTGCCTGATTAGGATCTTTTTGAAAATGAAGTCCAACTTGATATTAGACCAGAAGCATGGTCGGTTCTAGAGAACCAGCTGTTGTGCAGATCCAAACTTCTTGGTTGTTGTGCAAAAGCTCTGGTGTGACTGCGCTCTTTATCTTTCACCATGTGCTTCCCTAAACTCTTTCTGACCCACAATACTACTGTAAGAGATATTTCTTTTCCGCTCTCCATCTCGGGGTAATTGTGTGAATCAGGACAGATTGCATTTACTCAGACAGTTGAGTGGTGAGCTGGCAGGGTAATAAATGGCCCGAAAAACCGGTACAACTGCGATTCCTCTCACCACTGAAATAAGAGCAAAAAAAAATCACACAAAATCATTACCTGCCTCAGACAAGCCTATTCCATAATGTCACATGTGATCAAGAGATACATATTTTAGAAACACGTGGCGGGACGGAGAAAAGGAAAAACAATCAAAAGGCTCAGAGACAGAGAGAGAAGACTCAAGTAAAGGAGCTGCACTACTGATAACAGGTTTCTCTTGTTCTTCACATTGCCCTAATTATTAAGTTATTTTAAACACGCAACCGAGAGAATAAAGGCAAAGACGTAAAAAAAATATTAAACTAAAAGGTTTTAATTATTGAGATTTAGTTGATATTTTATGTCTCTTTCAATAACAAACTACAAGAAATCAGGAGCACAAATTCTTAAAACGAGATTCTATGATTAAATAATTGAAATAGTATTTTAAAAAAATAAAATAAAAAATTGACTCGCTATGAAGTACATGAACATTTTCATGGTAATTTTATGAGCAGACATGTATTATTTTTATTTTTTTTCTGCTTTGGGTTAAACGCAAGTATTGGCTTTGAAGCAGACGTTATTTATTTAGCTTCCTTTCATGTTCAGTACAAAGGCAGCCATCACAGCATCAAGTTGATGTTTCTAGGGTTCGTTTGTTCCAGGATTGGATCACATCACAACAAAGTGTGTTTGTGTCACAGCAAACAAAGACTTTCAAATCACAGCAGATTTGACAGAGCTTATTATGAATGAGAATGAAAGTTGTGGGGTTTTTTTATTCAATAATATATTAAACTAAAATTTGTAATGATTAAAAGAAAAATCTAAATTCATTATGAATAATTATATTGTTTGTTTTGTTTTTAACATAAACTTTCTGATGGATCCCGTGAATGTATTCCACAAGTTCAGGCTTTTAATATTTACTTTGGCTTTATTTCCTGTGTTTCTTCAGCAACTGAATCTGAACTTTTTTCTCCGTCTCTTGTTTGCTACAGCTACTTCTTCACAACAGAGCCTGCCGTGAATGCACAGGCTAGTTAGCATGGCTACTAATGACGGCAGATAGTCAGATTTTTTCTAACAGCAAATTGTTTCTGTGGCATATTGAGCAGCATATACACAAGCCTGACTGACAGCGCCAAAACGCTCCTGCTGGCTCTGATTGATTGCTTCTGACCGGGAGCGGTGCATTTTTGATGTGTTGCAGGAAGACTCCAGGCAGAGGAGTTTGATTTTGTTCACACCACTAAACTCATCTTTTTCAGTGTTGGAGTTGAACAGCCTCAGAGTTACTTGATCATCCTCAGTCTCTTGTTTTGTTGTTGCTTTTCAAAACTTGTTGTTAAAATGTTGGGGATTAGTCGCTTTGCAGTGTTCAAAACGTGAAAAAAGAAGCAGCTCTGAGTCAGTAAATCACAGCATTAAAAACAAAAGGTTTTCTAATACAAGCAATGCTTGTTTACTCCTGCTCTGGCTTTGGTAAAAGTGTGATTTACCAACTGGCTCTGAAGAGTTTTCTTCTTCTGATGCTTGAGGTTAGAAACTGGGGTTCCTTAGACAGTAATCTGTGGGTGCTTTTTATATGCTTGCCCTCATCTAGCCACTCCAAAAAACACCCAGCTACTTGTGTTGCACATTACTTGTTTTTATCACTCCCAAATGGTCAAATTATTGTCTGCTGCTGATTTGTGGTCTTTACTTGGAACAATTCAAACCACAACTGAGAAACATACTTCAGTTTGTTGAAACACCTTTCCTTGCACACAATATTAACTCTCAGTATACTTAGATCAGAATAGCTTCTTATATATAAAAAAAGAGGCAGGATTGTGCAGGTTTTTCCATGGAAGGGGGTTCTTCTCACTTCTTTCTCCTGTCTGAATGTTTCTCCAATATGGTTTCATCCTTTTGTTGCCTCCACGCTAAAATTGCTTCTTATGTGTTTCTTTATCTTCGCTCACAAGCAATCTGTCTCCCATACACATGTTCACATGTTGACACACACATGCTACCAGCAGACATGATTACAGAAAGACAAAACCAGCCATCAGAGAAACACACACGCACACACACACACCACTCCGTCCTGTACATTTCCAACCCTGAGGCTCTGCTGCAGCTCCAGCAGCTGCCTGATGTTCCTTCAGGAGGACAACTCATTACTATTCCAACACGCCTGTTCAACGGCTTTAATGTTGTGTCAATACAGTTAAATCTACTTTATTTGGCCCCCGGAGGGCAAATAGTTTACAAACACACTTTTATTAGGAAGAAATGAAATGAACTTCACATGAACCCATCACATAAGCATACTTTTCCTCGTACATAATGTGCCTTTTTCTTAGTTTTAAGCCTTTACCCATTTCTAGATCTCAGTTTTATGAGGTCTATCTGACAAAGTTATAGAACTGGCCGGGAATCAGCTCTTTGCATCGATGACATGTGTAACTTGACTGTGCATGTGAAGTTTTAAGAACAACACCAATGTTTGCTCACTCAGCATCTGTATTAGGAAATGTGGGGAAAGTGTATCAGGAGTTCAACAGTCAAAGCTATGTTCACATTAGGGCTGCAGCAATTCCTCGAATGATTCGAGTGTCTTGATTATTAAAGTTACTCGAGGAAAATTTATCTGCCTCGAAGCTTTGTAAAATTCTGTTACATCATTGAGCTCACCTTCTTCCTTTCTTCATAAGAAAGAGAGATAGAGAAATTTCCGATTAATCGTAACAATAATTGATAGAGAACTCAATTGCTGAAATATTCTAATACAGTGAATTAGTATTCTAATTCACATAAATGCAGAAAAAAACAAACTTTCATCTCCAAAAACTCTGTTATTATAGCTTTGAATTGACCTAATAAATTCTCTATTTAGTCTGACTAAAGCTTTACTTCAGTCAAAACAAAGGCATTCAGACAAAATACAGCATCCTGAAAATGAATCGCCTTCTTCCCTTTTAATGCAGAATTAACTCCTTAACCTGAATGTTCATCGTGTCATAATTATGAATCTGACAGAACTTTTATACTTGTTTTTAAAATACTTTTAATGTGCAAAGAACATTAAATGTTCACAAAAGACAAACTTTTTTGTACAGCGCGCACACACTCTTTTCTAGTTATTGACTTGTATTTTGTTTTACTTTATTGGGAATTGTTAATAAAGTAATTGCTAACTTTTGATTTTCTGTTTATTTTTGCAATAAATGAGTAACAGGGCAATCAAAAGTTGTCTCATCTCATTCCCAAAGAGTCCAGTTGTTAAACATTTAGTTAGTGTGTGAATAATGGAGCTGATAAAAGTAGTTTTGTTGATTAAGCCATGAGACTCATTTGAATTTATGGCAGAGTTGTGAGCATAAAAAGGGATTCAAACAGGCTGATTGCTGCCACATAAAAGAGGTGAAGAATGACCTGGTAGGCTGAGCTGTAAAAATGGCTGCTGTGGGATGACCTTACTGTTTTTTTCTTATCCTTCTTCTTGGGATACAGCTGTAAGGTTTGTCTCCAGGGCTTCCCCTCGTGTGTAGACAGTTACGTGAAAATGTCGCCGGCATCGCGCATTTTGTGCAGCAGTGACCTTTTATGGATGACAAGGATGCAGGAGCAGAGCTGCACAAAGGAGCCAGACTGCTGGAAGTAAATCATGTTTAGGTTTATGCAGCAAAAATGAACAAACTACCTCATATAGGTCGTTCCCCCCGGGGAATAAATGATTGTAGCTATTCATAAAGGTGCTCCATTTCTGATCCAGTTTTTTGCACCACGGTGTCTTACGTACTTTGATTAATTACGTTCTCTGAATGTCTTTTAAAAGGGATAATTTACCAGAATTGCAGACTAACTTTATTCAAATAAGACCATATTTCAATTATGGATTGATGATTTGAAGAAAAGATTTGGGGAGCTCAGTCTGGCTCTGCTTTCAGTAAAAGGTAAAAAGTTTGACCTTATTGTTTCGGCAGGAGTTAAGAGACCAAAACACATAAGTTTTGACAGTTTGGAGCTGTAGAGGATTCAGGTGAGCACTAAACGACACCGAACAGGAAGGACATCAGCCGTGACCCTAGAGATGTAGTGGGTGCTGCAAATCAATCAGGAAAGCGCACCAGAGTAATTTTCAAACAAAATTAGAGTTAATGCCTCTCCACTGACAAAAAACAAGCCTTTTAGGATTGTTACCATATTATAAAACAAGTTAACCGTGAGGTCCGGTCATGCAGTGGTCAGCAAAAATACAAAACGCTCAATAAAGAGTAGCACAAAAGCACTGCTTAAGTTTCCTCCACGCTCTGCCACACTGTGGTTATTTTTGTTTCATTCATACAAATATTGCTTTTGTGTTAAGATGCATTATAGGATGCGCAGGTACAGATACTATTTTACAATCATTTTTCTTGGAATATCCTACCTGTCATTAACTTGATACAAAACGTAAAGAAAGAGTTTGTCGATTATTCCTTTGTCAACAAAAGAAACGATTTCAGGCCATAACCCACCTGAACCATAAGCTGTTGAGCATAGAAGCGGAGGAGTGATGGTCTGGGATTGGTGTTTAGAGCATTAGAACTGGACAAAAATAACAAAACTGTGTTCTCAAGCATGAACAGCAGCCCAGTTTCACTAAAGAAAATGTGATGCGAGACCCTAATGAGGTCACCCGAAATCATTCATTCATCTTTGAGCCTTAAAAGGTCCTTGCACAGATTGTTGTATCATTGAGAATTTGTTTTCACCAAATACAGTGTGTTGCACTGAGAGGTGAGGTGTGGAAGGAAAACTCAGCAAAGTTGGCTGGACCATAAACAAAGGTGATTTATTAGGCCTCCTTCAGCACAGCACAGCACAGCACAGCACAGCATAGCATAGCATAGTTCACTCACAAGACAAAATGGCCGCTTTCCCATCAGTCTCTTGGCTTTCAGTCTCTCTCAAACTTCAGCCAGCAGTCTCCTTATATACTGTTGTCCCCGCCTTCTCAATTAACTGCCCAGCCAATTAAACTCCAGCAAACATGGCTCCTTCTATATAAGAGCTGGGTTTGAGGCGGGTCCTCCTTAGTAGGTTCCAAGATGGCCGCTACAAAGACAAGCCCAAAAAGGTACCAAGCATTTCACAAACAAAAGGATCACATACACACATTGTAGAACTTAAACGTTACAAAAAATCGTATTGCTTCTTAACACAATGTTTCAATACCTTGAAACGAAGCTGCCAAATAAAAAAGAAGAAAAGAAATGAGTCTGTTGCTTGTTAGGCTTCTGTTTGCTAATTAGTGTAAATTTAGGGCAACAGATCGTACCATGTGTGAAATTCCTCAATTCTCCCTCCTTAAAAAGTTATTTAAGAGTCAGACTTTGCTTTCTCTACTTTTGATATAGGCAAATGTGTGTGTTATTTTAAAATAGTGCTAATTATAAAATGACCATATGATCCTCCATATGGCTCTTCTTTAATTGCATCTCCTCTCATCTGCACACTGATAATAAGCTTCGGCTTTCTCTGTGTTTATGCTTGCTCTCTTTTTCACTCAAAGCTCTGAGCTAACAAAAAATAAAAAAAATTAGGGGAAACGAGTAAAAATATCACCTGGATTGGTTCCACCGTCCTCTCTTTGTTTTCATCATATGTTCGCCAACTTCTCCATTATTTATCTTTTTTATTAATTCAGTTTTTAGTTAAAGCTCTTCTTCCTTTCTCCGAAGACGCAGCAGAACTCCTGCCAGGAGAGCCGTGTCCTTCGTAGTATGGGTTTGCTTAGATGCCAGTAACCTGCAGGAGATAAATAAAAGGTTTAGCATTTGCCAGCACTCACCTGACTCAAGGCTAGCGCTGCCCAGGAAACGGCCCCATCCAAGGCGTTGTAAAAGGCTTTTTATTTTAGGAGTTAGCTTCCTTCCTGAGAGTAAAATTAGAATATTGTGGTTGGCGTCAAGTCGCAGTCAGCTTTGCTTAACATAAACGCCTCGAGCAATGGCTCTGAAACCACAAACACCCACTACTTTCTAAATTTCACTAATTAATATGATAAACTGTTTCTCTTTTGGGATAGAGGAAACGAGCTCAGATCTCATGGGCTGCAAACATGTAGCTTCAGCCTCCAAACAGTATTTTTTCCCCCCACCTGTTAAATCACTTAAGCGTTCTCAAACAGGTGGATCGGAGGATGCTGCTAAAAGATTGTATCATCTGCAGGAAGCTTACTTGAAAACGTTATCAACAAAGATGAATCAGGGTCAAATTCAGGATTATAAAACCTAATGACCAATCACAATTGGGTGAGTTTTAATATTTCCCACCGCCCAGTGAGCAAATGTCTATGTGCTACATAAATAGAGGATTTATAATTGTATGCTTCAGCTGAATCTAATAAGCAAGTTTGCAAACACACTCATGCCACTGATAAGACTTTTGATTGATCGGCTCAAAACCTGCTTCAATCCTGCGTGAAACTTGCAGCACCACGAACATTCTTCAGTCAGAAATCAGTCAGGTTTGTAAAGCGCTCTCAGAAACAATGCCTGCTTGTATCGGCATTTATAAATTTGATCGTAGAACCATAAGCTTTACGAAAGCAATCACACAAAGTCTGAGGGCATGAAGATATAACTTAACTGAAATCATAAAATATTTATCTCATGGATATGTGTTAAAGTCGAGATGAAATGTTTGGTTTCTGAAATAAACTGCAACAGTTTTTCACCTGAAAGAGGCTTGGAAAAAAAACTCGCAAAATCCAATACGCTCCAAACCTCTGCTATTTATTCGCATGGATGCGTTTCCTGTGGGGAGAGGATTTCTGACTTCAGTGATTAAAAATGAGAAAAGATCTATGTTTAATTGCATGCCTGAGGCTTGTAATAGTCCAAGAACATTTTTAGGTTACTATAAGTGCTTCTAAATGTGTGGTGTTTCATCCAGCAGATGCTTTAAAAACCCAATCGTGCTGTACCCCACTTCCCTCTCATTCATGGATATATAGAGCAAGATATTAGATACCAAAACACTCGCAGCTTGCAAGAGTAAATCATCACTGGTCCCAAGCACAAACACCATTCAGCCTCTAGGACTTTCCTACCTCACTTCAGAAGATCTGCCTCCTTAAATCACAGGTTATAGTTGATCGATTAAAGATTTTAAGATGTTTATATTGCTAATTTCAGAATGCATAAAGTGCACCAAAGACATTTTCTGGGCTAAAGGAATCCCACTGATCCACTGTGTAAGGCTGAAATTGAAGTAAAATCTAGCTGGTTGAAAATTGAAGACTACTGGTTATTCAAATGGGGACAATGAGCCAAAATATGAATCAAAATGAGTTTTTGGAGCAGATCAAACCGGACTAAGGTAGACTTTAAGGAAAAGCTTTCTCAAAACCTCAACTACCTCCAAACTGCTGTTTCTGTTTCATCTATTCCTTTTGGTCTTACATTTACGTTAAAACACTTAAAGGGCCACAAGTTGTAATCCATCAGAACGGACTAAAAAAGGTCAGAATATATTCGCCTCATTTTAAGACTGTTATGTATGGCAAAATTATAACAGGGTGTATCTTTTTAGATAGTAAAGTAAAAAAAAGGGAGGGGGTGCATCCAAGCCAATGCAAATCATTTTATGTTACAGTGTATAGAAATGACAGCAATAAGAAAATCATTTTTGCTGATATGTAAAAATGAGCAAATAGGTAGGTATCGAAGGGAAATATGCTGTGCAAACTGTTTAGACTGAATAGAATAGACTATATTTAGAACAAAACAAAAAAATAAAGAAAGAAACAACAAACAACCAAACAGATGTAGACGTCTACAGTAATCTAAATATTAGCTTCAATATGAAAATTACATAAAACATAATAATAGACAACTGCACCTGTGTCTCCACACCTGTGAATGATATAGTGTGGAGATCAACTAAAATATAACTAAAACCATTGAAACAACCGCCCGGTGATAAAACCTCTCCATCTTCCAATTTATTTTCCCTCCTCAGGCAAACATTGAACTGGTTTCCTGTCAATTATATCAACCAGTTGAAAACCTCCTCCGTGTGCCTCCAGTATTTACAGTACGTCTGATTGTTTGTGACCTCGACGGGGCCGAGGAGGATCTAATGCAGGCCAGACCAATAATAATTCTTCCCTCCATCCTCAGCCTCTCCACGCGCGCATTAATTTAATCACACTCTATATTTTCCCCTCTCTGTCTCTGTCCTGTCAGTCTCCTTACACTCCTGCTGTACTTCTCTTACTCCCCATCTGTCGCTCCATCCTCTCTGCGCTCGGGCGGCGAAGATGGATCGCTCTGTGTCTGTCAGCAGTAGTATCACAGAATGAGAATGTATCGTCTGCTGTCTCCGATAATAAATGCTTCTATCTGCGCTACTGTTCCCGGCCATAATAGATGGCCCGTATCTACACAGCTACTGTTTACGAGATTATCACAGCCCTCCGCCGTCCCGAAAGCCCCCAACAGGAGAGATGGAGAAATTACTTTATCGCTGTGGGGGCCCCGAGAGTTATTTGTGAGGAATTTATAGCGCGTGAGCGTTGTGAAACGCCAGTTATTTTGACTCTGCTGTGGCATCCCGCACTCTGTGACTGTGAGCACAGAAACGGGAGAGAAAGAGGTTAAGCCGTAATTGCGATTGCTCTTTTATGCTGATTTCGGAGGCCACCTGAAGGAGAGAGGGGGAAAGATTAGCATCAAAAAAGGACTCCCTCTGCATGTCTTTTTCAGCATTCATCACTTTTATCTCGTTGAGATTTCTTTATATGTGATCGTTTAGCTTATACAGATAACAGCAGAGTTTCGGTTCTTTAGGAGACAGCGTTGAGTGGGTCATTAAGATATTTGGAACGGTTTCTGTTTGGCTTTTCTTTCTGCCCAACTCAGTCAAGTCGGGTGATAAATGAAGGTCTGGGCAGCAGACACAATCAGTTACAGCCACTGGTCACCGTCGGAGCAAACTGGCGCTCATAACGGTGAGCGTGTGTGTCCATGCAGTCCTGTTTGACATTTACCACTGCTGGTCACTGAGTGAGTCTGTTGACACATGACCCCTGTCGTGACCCCCTCTGACCCCAGCCTGACCCCTCCGTCTGGCTCGGGCTGCAGAGCAGAGGGACTTTTTGGCTCGAGCTGCTGACTGATGACTTTCCACTACTCCTCTTGGCTGAAAGCCTCAACAAAGGCCTCTCAACATGACCATCATGTGAACCTGGAACATGTAGACCAGTGGGAAAAAAACAGTGAGTGTTAATTTGCTCCATCAGCTTTTCAGAAGTAATTTAATAGTAGCAATGAGGAGGGAAGTGTTTGTTGCTTGCAATTACTTGAAAGAGGAAAAGAATATTGGAGATCCCTCATATTTCCATTCAAACTATCCATCTTACTTTAGCATTACCCCCACCAATAACCCTAATTGGACCTGAACAAGGGTTTAAATTGGCTGTTGGCTCTGTGTATGTGAGCAGAGAGGACAGTTGGCTTAAAGCCACGGTTCCTGCTCTGCTGCACACAGATATTAATCTCAACCACTGCAAAGATTTTTTTTCTTTTCTGGATTTCATCATAGAACAAAAAGGAGGTCAGTTTTAGAAAAAATATGGTTTTTTTAACTTATTTTTTGCAGAGACAAATTAGAAGATGTACTTCATGTTCGCATTGCTAGAGATTAAAACAAAGATGAAATATTTCACCAGAAATGGCCACAAAACATAAAAGGTGAAATTCTTCACATCATTCAGCCTTTTCAAAAACCCATTTTTTATTCAATTAATTTACTGACCAAAAATATATATATACTGTATATCAGGACTTGTCAAAGAAAACTTCAGCCTCTTTGCCAAAACTCCTGAAGCCTCCTCTCTCTTCTGCCTGTGACAGACGTTGTCATAAAAATAAATCCATTGTCTAAATTTGTCTTCTAAGACGAAAGAAAGGTGTGTGTTTGAAACACACACAAAGTCCTAACAAGCTTTTCAACTTTCAGCTTTGGGAGTGGAGAAAACAAAGTAATGCTGTTGCAGAGAACAGAGAAGTGAAGGTGACACTGCACGACCCAAGAGGGGAAAGTGTCACATCTTACACTGAGCTACTGTAAGAAAAAACATCAGTTGTCAACATGCAAGTACATCCAGCAAATGTGACACTTGATGGATACAGAGAAACTGCTGTGGAGCCAATAAAAAAAAATCTTTCCATATCCTGTGTGATTATTAAAGTTGCTCGTCCTGACTTGCAATCACACAAAAAACTAGAGCAATGTTTTAATTTAGATAGCTTAGTCAAGGTTTTTCAAAGTTTAAGCTGATATTTTCCAAATTTGCTGTTACCTAAACGCCTCCATCATGCATTCAATTAAAACAAGAAATGCCCTGTCGCCTCATCTGTAATGATTTTTCAGACTTTGACAAATGTCAGACTGAGTCAAGTTCAAAGGTCACAGCTTTACATTGGGGTCTGTTTGTGTAAGATCGCAGGATTCACAACAACGAGTCTGCACTTTATTTTTTTGACATGTGGTCACTCGGCACTGCTCAGCTGTTGTGCATTTTGTCTGTCGTAATCAGCTGGTATTTGAGAGAAACATCCATCTCTCTGTCTTACTATAATCCTTAGGGAGACACACTGGCACTACACACACACACACACACACACACACACACACACACACACACACACACACACACACACACACACACACACACATACACACACACACACACACACACACACACACACACACACACACACACACACACACACACACCTTATCTCTGTCAGGCAGAGCATTGGATACTCGTTAGACATGGTGGTAAAGGGACACACTGGAGACAAAGTGAGTCTATGCTAATGCTCTTTGATTTTGTCTCCCTCCTCTTTCTCAGGAGTTTTTAAAAATCTATTCTTCTCTTATCTGTTTTATGCTGTTATTCTCTACTCTTGATTTCCAGGGCACAGAATATGCTTGTGTTTTAACACAGACAATTCATCATAATTTTAGATTTAGGAAAAGTTTGTTTTCTTTCCTTCACATCAGCAAGAAATGCATTGCTTTTTATAATTCAGTTCATGTTCATTGTCCAAGCATTGATTCACCTCAAGGAGTGAAAAAAGTTTAATAAAAGGCCTAAATAGACTTCATGTATGTCATCATTTTAAGTATAATTATTGTTTAATATACAGGATAAAACTTTTTATTGTGTGTGTTTTTTTAGTCTTTTTACTATAGTATAATGATCATATTAACTCTACTGTTACCCTGTTCATACTCACACATCTTCATTTACTGAACAAAAAAAATCTATACAAGACAGTTGATTAGTAGAAGCTGTAATGATACATTTCAGATTCTTGTTGCTTTGTAACACCAAAATAATTGAAACGGCACAACAATCTTTTTTATTGATGTTTGATGTCATTGTAATTGTATTTAAATGGGCGGGTGGCTTAGCAGTCACCAGTATAATTGGCTGTCCGCAGGGGGTCAGACACAATAGAGAGATATGCATCCACCGTCTGCTCATGCAAACACCTTGTCTAGTGCAAGCACGCACACACGCAAACACACACACACACACACACACACACACACACACACACACACACACACACACACACACACACACAC
>CAEGAF010142469.1:0-14236 GCA_903067075.1 Micropoecilia bifurca | reverse complement strand
CCAACCACAACAACACCTCGACGACCCCTGCGCGGACTGCAATTGCGGGGCCCCCCGGGGGGGGGAATTAGATAGCAACTAGTGTGAGCCACTGTTTGTGGAGGTGGCATGTTGCCCAACATCCATAAAACATGTAGGACTAATTGCTCACAGCGTCCTGCCTCACTGACCACTGGAGACAGAAGTATCTTTTGAATTTAGGTATGCTTTTACATTGCTGTTTCTAGTGGTGCATCGTAATATTATTCTAATTTTAAATGTAATTTTCATTAACTTTAAGTGGAAAATTACTACAACAGAAATAAACCCTTTCAAATGTCAGTTTAATCGATCTATGTATATTTTTCACAGTGATAACTTTTCCGAAATAAATTGACTTTTCAATACTATTCTAATTTATTGAATTGGTCTGTACTTTGATCCATTTACTGCTCATATTTTGACAGACTGAATGAATTACAGATTTAGTCGTTTTTCTGGTTCAGGAAACTTTAAATCCAGTTACTGTCGCACGCCGTTTGCTCCAATAAATCCAGTCATCCTGGATTTTTGTTCGTTTGTTCTTAAGACATTCAAGAACAAGGATTCAAAAGTTGCTGACAGCTTGAAGAAAATAGATCCCAGACATATTTTCTGGGATATGTCAGGGACATATCCCAGACATATGGGATAGCGAAAAAGTTACATGTAGGCTGATGCAGTTTAAAATTTGTATGTGGAATCCTTGCGAGCAAAATTTATGAGCTAGACATGCTGACTAAGTCGAGGTGAAGGTGCAGCGCTTCTCTGACGTGTGGATGCAGGAACATATTCCTGAATTCAACATCTCTCCAGAAAAAGTAGTGAGAGTAAAAATACGATGGACTGCTGTGGTTACGGTGGAGAAACACCTAAAATGTGCCAGTGAATACAAGCTGCAAGTTTTCATTTGTCATCCATACAGGAGGTTATTTTTGTAGCTGTGCGTGTTACCCAAACTTCATCCTGCTGCAGGCGAAGTCATCATTTACAGATGCTTAACAGGACAAGAGCAAAAAAAAAAAATCGAACTATTGTTTTATTTTCTTTGAGGATCCCATGAAATATTTTCCCCTCTGAGGATTATTAAAGTAGAAAATGATAAACCGCCAAGTCTTTCCTAGAAATAGTTCAAGTAGTTTAAATCGCATCCATCATATATTGATGCCATATGCAGAATTGATTATTTTTAAAGGAATAAATAAAAGGGAAACCTCCACAAACAATGGATGAGGTGAGGGACATATATTTAAAGATTTATGGTGAGAAAAGATTTGTCATTTGACCTGATTTTGCTGAATCATCAGTGAAAATTGAATATTGATCCACCAACCTTTGATCATCAGGTTTTGCTTTAGACGATTGGGGAGTTTCCTCAGGTGGAGTGAAGTTTTCATCAAAAGGATTCGAGGAAGTGATTTCGACAGGAACTCTCAGTTTGACTTTTGTTCCAACACTTTTCTCTTCTGCTTTTATTTTGTTTTCCTTCCTTTCTTTTGCCAACTTCTCCTGCTTTCTTATTTCCTCTTCCCTTCTTTCCTTCTCATTCCTCTCCTCTCCCCTCATTCTCTCCTCTTCAAGCCTCATTTTCTCCAGTTCCTCTTCTCTTTGTTTCTCCACTTTTATTCTCTCTTCTTCTGCTCTTTTTCTTTTGTCCTCCTCCTCTTGCATTTTTGCTTGCTCTTTCATTCTTTCTTCTTTTCTCTTTGCTTCTCTCATTTCATCTTCCAACCTTTGCTTCTCAGCCTTCTCCTCTTCCTCTCTTATTTTCTCTTTCTGGATCCGTTCTTCTTCCTCCCTTCTTGCTTGCTCTTCTTCAACCTTTCTTCTCTCCTCTTCCTCTTTTATCAGCTTTTCTTTAGCCAGCTTCTCCAGTTCTTCTTGCCTTCTCTTACACTCCTCTTCCTCCTCTTTTTTCTTCCTCTCTTCCTTCTCTCTTCTAATTTTCTCTTTCTGGATTCGTTCTTCTTCCTCCCTTCTTGCTTGCTCTTCTGCCTTTCTTCTCTCCTCTTCCTCTTTTCTCAGCTTTTCTTTAGTCAGCTTCTCCAGATCTTCTTGTCTTCTCTTACACTCCTGTTCCTCTTTTTTCTTCCTCTCTTCCTCCTCTCTTCTGATTTTCTCTTTCTGAATCCTATCCTCCTCCTCCCTTCTTGCTCGCTCTTCTGCTGCTCTTCTTTCCTCTTGTCTCAGCTTTTCTTTAGTCAACTTCTCTTCTTCCTCCTCTTGTTTCCTTCTCTCCTCTTCCTCTCTTTGCATCTTTTCTTGCTCTTCTCTTGCTCTCCTTTCTTGTTCCTCTAGTTCTTTCCTCTTTGCCAACTCTTCATGTTCTTTCCTTCTCATCACTTCTTCCATTTTAATCCTTTCCTCTTCCTCTTTTTTGAACTTCTCTTCAGCCTCAATCCTTTCTTCCTCTCTTCTCTTCTCTGCCATTAGCCTAGCTTCCTCCTTTTCTCGATGAGCCTTCTCTTCCTCCTCTATTCTCATCTTTTCCTTCCTAAGCATCTCTTCTTCCTCCCTTCGCTTCGTTTCTTCTTGCTCCCATTTCCTTCTCTCCTCTTCAGCTCTCTCCCTTTCCCTTCTGAGTTTCTCTTCTTCAATCCTCCTTTCTTCCTCCTTCAGTCTCCTTTTTTCTTCAGCTAATTTATGCTCCTCTTCCTGCCTCCGCTTCTCTCGGGCCCTTTCCTCTTCCTCGATTCTTTCTTCTTCCTCTCTGCGCCTCTTTTCTTGTTCCTCTAGTCTCCTTTTCTCTTCTGCCAGTTTTTGTCGCTCTTCCTCCTCTTTCCTGACCTTTTCCTCCTCTTTCCTGACCTTTTCCTCCTCCTCTTGTCTCAACTTTTCTTCAGCCAACCTCTCCAGCTCCTTTTGTTGTTTCCTGATGGCCTCCTCTTCTTCTTCTCTCATATCCTTTTCCAACTTGGCCTTTTCTTCTTCCTCTTTTCTTAAATCCTTAATATTTTCATCTTCTTCCTCTTTCTCTTCATCCTCTTCTTCTTCCATCCAGGGTGAATACTCCCTCACCGCTTTAAGCGAATCCACAGATTGAGACGGGTTTTCCAGGACATCCTCCATTGATCCACGTCCTGAACTTGACAGACTGAAGCTGGATCCGGCGCGAGATGTCCGAGGCGGCGGCTCCTCGCAGTAAATATGGCTGCCGTTGATGCACAAATTGCTCTGCTCCTGTTTTTGTTGGCCAGACGAGTTTTTGCTGTCAGAGCTGCTGGAGTGCTTATGTATCTTGAACTTGAACTTCTTTTTGCCTGAAAACACACGAGGAAAATTAACATGCATGCAGAAAGTTAATGGAGGCATTATAGAAAAGGTGCTGACCCTCAGAAGAGTCCACATTCAGCCCAGACGACTGGCTCCCGCTCAGCGAGGAGTTCTTCGCAGGCAGGACGGACATGGACTGAGACAAATTCCTCTGCAGGTTGGATTTCGGAGAAAACAAAGACATCCTTTTGCTTTGCTTCGATTTTCCTCTCTCTCCGCCTCCGCTAGCTTCCTCTTCTTCGCTGTCTGTCAGAACCTGAGTGGGCGAAAGCGCCACACCTGATGAGTCCAGCTCCTTTTTCTTTCCACGGACTTTATCCTTAAGCTTTCCCAGCCGGGAGCGGGACTTCCCTGCAGCCGAGAGGTCGAACATGCTGGCGGTCATGTTGTTCCTCATGAACTGGACATCCAGAAGGACCTCTCCGCGGTCTTTGTCCGGCTTACCGGTTTTGTCCAGCAACTTAAACCACCTGGAAAAGAAATGCACAATATTAGGAATCCATCTGTAAGTTGTTGTAGGCACAGATTATTCTGAAGAAATAAAGAGATAAGAAATGTCTATTCAAATTCTTGACTACAGCTGAAAAAGTATCGAGACCAACTCAACCTTTTCTTAATAAAAAGGGCTTGCAGCTTTAAGCTTAAATCACTTCCTGTTTGAGACAAACATCCCTTCATGCTCCAGACATTTAAATCCACTGAAAATCAACAAGCTCCTGAATTAGTCCTGTTCTCAAACCAACCAGATTAGACTTTGCTTCCCTCATAATTTACAAGCAACAAATCTCCAGTTAATCCCATTTTTACCTTTTGAACAATTGGTGTAAAACAGAAAGAAGTAAACGGCACTACAAAGAGATTCTAAATAAACTCATTTTTGTCAGTAGAAAGGTTCCCCAGCTTCGTGAAACAATTAATGTTTGGTGGTCGACAGCACAATTTTTACAAAGAAAACTAGAAGAGCCCAGTCAGCATTAAATAAACGCCTATCGGGTAAAAAGCTGAGGTCAGCTCACCACTGAGAAAACGGCTTCGGCTGAAATCTGGACTCCAAAGGAAATGAGGAAATCAGGAAGGGGCATTGTGAGTGTAAGCAGAAATATGCTGAGCTTTTGCTTCGGGCTTTTCTTTGTTTTACGAACACAACTGTCTGGGCATGTTCTCATAGTTCTGAGTTTATACATGACACACAATATTTACAGGCTTCCCAGGAGGCAGCAGACATAAAATACCTCAGAGGATTGCTCTCCTCTCATTGTCCTGCACAAGTTATGTTGCTTAGATTTGCTGCTCTCCTCCTCTCCCTCCTTCCTCAGGAATGCTTCAGATGTATGGCACAAACAAAATTAAAGAGGGAAGCCGCCTTTTCCTGGAATTTGATACACTGTTCAGTCACTGCTGTCACAGCCGCCACCCCCTTCAATCCCCCCGGCTCCTGCTCACCGATGGGAAAACTGGAAATCATCTGCAAATTTCAGGCCTTGAGATTGTACATAACCTGTGCATCCAGATTGACTTATTCAAAGAACATCCTTCAGATATGAATTGCTAAATAGATATTGGATTTATCATGTGGAGGTGAGAGGGAAGATGATAAATAGAAAACATTCAGCTTATTTTATTTCTATGCTTAGACAAGTCTTCATTTTATTAATCCTGGCGTCTTATGGACACTTTCACCGGCAGATTAGATCAGATTTTCTTAGACTAACCGTTCAGTTTGCACAGAATGAAACTGTTCCGAGCTAAAAAAAAAAGTTAAAATATACATAGACAAATCCTTTATATTCTGCTGCAGTAATAAATGAAGAAAAATGAATCCAAGCACGTGTGCAAGTTTTTAACAAGATTTAAAGAAAAAGAAGATACAAAATAAAAAAAATCTACCCATGCCCAAGAGATTTGAGCTCTCATCGTATTAGTAAAAATTTGCAAGTTGTTCTGTTTAATAAGCTCAGCCTTCAGGAGTGGATTTATTAAGCAGCTCTGGGCTCCACGAAGCAGCATCACAACCAGGAAAAGGCTTGAATAATCAACACCTAGACCGCAGAAGAAGACCTTCGAAGAGAATCGGCGCACGCTCCGCGACATCTCCAACCTTGGTGGCATCTCCACGTTCAACACACGGCTGAATGTGAATTCGGCAAACACATTTCCAAACGGGGCCTCGTGAAATTTTACACAAGGTCTGCAAACATGGTGCAGATTTACATTTTGGACTGAATTATTAAATAAGTAAACATTTCCTATAATAATTTGTTATCTTTGCTAAGCCTTTATTATCCTTGATTCATCAGCTGAATACAGTCATATTCAATAAGTCAGAATATGAAGTCCAACCAGGCTTGATCGATTAAAAGGTACTTATAGAAGATAACATTTAAGCAGGCATTAAATATACTTTTTATTAAGCTCACATTTGTGTAAAATGTTTTTTATTAGTCTGATAACATAATTTTTAATGCGTTTTATTTAATGCAAGCACAAAATCAGTATTAACAGAAATAAAGACTACAGCTACATTTAGTCACACCTTCATTCCTTTGTTTATTTCTGCCACTTACATCAATAATCTTATTTTCAGAGAAGAATCTAGACAGATCGGTGAATTAAGAAACATTTTTGACAGCTATTTTTCCCTTAAACCAGGGAGACGTACCTGTGGCATATTCTGGTCTAAACAACCTTCAGTCATAGAAAAATATTCAAAATATTCCATCGAGATCATCCCCGACTTCAAGGACGGGAGAGTAACTCTTAATCATAGATATTTATTTCAGGATCTCAATTTTTTGGATATTTTTAAATTAAGCCTAAAGATTAGAGTGGACATTTTACCGTTTGTTTAGTAATGTACAACAATAGAGCATCACGGGTCACAAAGCCAGACACACACTACAAATAAGTGGAAAAGAGAAGAAGCAAGTTCCTCAAGTGAAATCAGAGGGGAAGTTGCAAAAGCATTTGGGTGGAGCCCAACACTCTGCATGAGGTGGAATTAAACGGGTGTTTGCTCTACATATGGTTTTAAGCCTCTCTGAGCTGGTGCAAAGTATGTGCTACTTTACTGGACAGACGGTACCAGAGGAGGATGATAGATGACTTAACCTTTTTTTTTTCCTTTTTCTTGCAGATATCCATCTGGACACATCCTTCCTGAACCACTGATAACACAATGGCCCTGAGTGACTCAAGAATTTCTTATCACAGAGCACAGCTGGGAGCGGGAGAACAGCTGAATAAGTAACAATCTAGCAGTGAGAAAGTCCAAGGACTAAAACTGAACTAAACTGTGGTGAAATGTCTTTGTTATGACAACTTGACATTAACCAATAAATCATTACTGTTTAAACTTTAGCTTTAATAACAAAGTTACCTAATTTTTAAAGTGCAATCAGTAATACTTTTATAACAAATTTATATCAGTGATGATTTCTTGGTTAATGCCAGGTTGTCATAAAGACATTTTGAATAATGTCAACTTTGTATTAAAAGGGTCATAATTTACCAAATGAATATTTATAACATATTATAAATATTCATGAATATTTATAATATCCATGAAGGCTTATTTATGTTCATGACAGATGTTATGTCATGTTTATGACAGTCTTATTCACCCCCTTCAAATAAACTGTTACCTCTTCTTCTCTTCCTCATAGTTTGTTCAGTTACTTTTGCAAGGTAGGTGCACCTTCATTTAACTCAGATATTGTGAATTACCCAATCAGAAGCTCCTAAAAGCCATGACATCATCTACGTTTTCCCAAATGTCTTGAAAGGCATGGTAATCTTTGCGTATGTAAACTTCTGAAATTGATTAAAATGATGATGATGAAATAAATTATTTCAATTTTATGAATAGAATAATTTCCCTTACTCCAACTGAGAATTTTAACATGATTTAATGTCAAACAGGGAGAAAAAAAAAACATTTACACAGTTTCAGTTTGAGCCTTACCCAGAAAGTAGATGGTTTAAATAAACAATGAAGTTGAAAATAATTAAAAACACTGCCATTTCTCGTTTTAATGTACCTGCTGCTCACAGTCGCTGAGCTTTAATCATTGACTGCTGATTGTTTGTAATCCATTAGGCTTTGCAGCAATGGTAGTTTTATTGCTCTAATACCTAAAAAAAGCTAAACTTTGATGATGTGCCATTTTCACCAAGACAGACACACATTTTACACAAGCCACAGATGAAAATGATGAAACAGGATAACAAATAGGTTGATTCGACCTGCCTCATGTTTTATTTCATTGCTTCCTGGTGCTCTTATAAAAACAAACAGGAATGGAGGGACAAATTATACAACATGTTGACGATTCTTTCCCTGCCATCGTGACCTAATCTTTACCAAACTTTAAAACTTAATTCTAAATTAATAATCATAGTTCATGAGCCGTGCTGTGGTGAAACAAGGCCTTCCTATTTCACATTTAAACCTCAGTGGTTCAGCTGTGAAAAACTGGCCTTGCTTGACTTTCACTGTTGCCGTCAATGTTTGTTTTCTCATTGATAAAATGGTCAGGAATGCGAGGCCAAAGCTGGAGGGAGTCACTGAGCTCACAGAAAGAACAACACAGATGAGCCGTGTCTGAACTCACTGCACAGGAAACGCGCAGAGATCCTCTTGTGTTAAAGACGACTGCTGAATTTCATATGGCTCGTTATAAATGGAAAGAACGAGGCAGATATTTTTCTTTTACATATCTTAGTCTGCTAATGAATCCACGGCAATGGAGATTAAACTTTTAAAACAACTAGCAAGGTCTAGTCTGTTATTATCTAGTTCAGAGGGAAAAACATGATTCTTTAAAATCCGGTTGTTTTTATTGAACTGGTTTTTGCTCCGTGTTCTTTTCCTTATAAAGGATGAAAAAAAAAAAAAAAAAAAAACACGGTGGAGGTGGAGAAACCTCCAATCTAATGGGAAGCAGAATAGAAAAAAAAGAGAACCATTGTTCATAGCAGCATTTGTAACCTCTGCTCACTGACTTGAGGTTTTGCTATAAAGCAAATGGTGCGTGAAAAATCGCGAAGGTCATAGAGACTGTTTGGTCGACTTAATGCATCATGAAGGGGCCTGTTGTAGAGGCAAAAACTCAATCATTTTAATGATTAGATAAAAGAGGTAGAAATCAATTTGTGCCCAATAAAGATGTTCCTTCTTTCTTTACTTTAATGAACATTTGGTGTATAGAAAAACTTTTAAGTTCAATAAAATATTTGAATATACTCTTGTTCTACAAAGTTTTATGTCTTGCTTTCTGTATAGAGGGAAATGAATAAGCTCAGTCAATGAAAATTAATCTCTGAACCAACTGCATTCATTTCCTTGAGTAAGTAATGCTGCTTGGCATCCTCCAAGGCTGCAACCAGGAAAACAAATCCTCTAAGCTGCAACGTTGCGAGTGGGCAACAATCGGAAATCAAACGGGCCTGTGCAGTGATACATGGCTGAGTGTGTGTGATCTCAAAGGGCTGAAGGTGCAGAGATCACAGATTCTTCAGATGTAAACGTACAGGACAATTTTTCACAAATTCTGCTGCTGCTGGTTTGGTTGTCTGCAATTTAAAAATCGAGACTTTACAAAGGGATTGTGGGAGTTTGGAGCTCTGAGACCACAGAGGTTCAGCATGACTGACAGCAGAACCCAAAAAAACCAACAAAAACAAAAAAAACAGAAGTTATGTCTCTGTGGCGCAGGTGGAAGGCAATTACTTTTACCTGCCAACATTTAGTTATAAGGAAATGCAAACTTACTTAAGCTTTCTGCTCAATGTTTATTCAGGAAAACCAGAAGGCCAGTAAGTTATATCCGTTTCCATAACAACTTTAAACTATTGAGTTGTACTTTGCACTTTTACATTTCTTTCTAATCCGGTGTTAGTATTTCTAATTTAAATTCGGTGTGATTTTTTTTCTTCCTTTTTCTTTCCACAGTGAACTTACTCCGTCTTGCTGCGGGTTTTGTCCTCGCTGAGCTGCAGCAGGTTGATGACCGCCTGGCCCAGCAGCTTGTCGGGTCCCACCAGAGCGCGGTGCAGCACCTGGACGTGCAGCGTGTTGCGATCCTTCCCTCCTCCGCCTCCACCTCCTCCGGCCTGAAGCAGCGGCAGGTCAAACGAGGCTTCCTCTTTCCACACCGGAGCCACGCTTTTCTCCACCACCGACGTCTGGTACTTGTCCTTGCCCACTTGCATTACCGCGTACGCGTCATTGGTGCCGCTTTTCCCCTTTATCCTGAGGCCTCTGGCTTGGAGCACCGTTACCTGGACGCTTGTTGGACTCCACTGCTGGTCCGCTAAAGACATGCTGACAACACCTGCTGCTGCTGCTGCTGCTGCTGGCGCCGTTACAGAGAGAAACACCAAAGCAAAACGCAGCGGGGTCAACACGCCACCTGGCTCGCCGCGAAACTGAGGAGAAGGACGGAAAAGTTAGTTGAAGAGCCCAGCCGGGCTTCAGGGACCAGCTGATTGGGCGTGGTCACATCAAGAGGGGGTGGGGCTTGGTTTGGAGAAGCCACGCTCACCTTAAACTGGCTCAATGAGCCTGAATGAGCCACACCTGTCAGTGAGGTCAGAATCAATACATTAGAGTTTCACTTGCTTTGAGGCTCGTTTATCAGATCAGAAATACCTCTAGAAAACAACAATCTTTAAGCAGGTTTAGTTAAACCCACATTTGAACCAAGATAATATAATAGTGTGGACTTTTTCAAGCTCTATGGTTAAAAAAATATATACTAATCATTTTTGTTACTCTGCTCCATCAACGCTGAGCACACTGCAGCAGGATATGAAGCTTTCCACTTTGATTATTTTTGGGACAATTCAAAATTAAGATAAAAAGATAAATCTTCTTATGAAACTTTCTCTTGTTTTTGGCTCATATTTTAATTGTTTTGATCAAAACTCTTGGATCTCAGTGAGACAAGCTGTATAAATAAAGGGCGAAAAAAATAATGATGTAATTTTAAATGTGTTTCCATTAGCTGTAAGAGGAAAAATGAAGGGGTATGGATCTGAAGGAAGTGTCTCATTTAGTAAAAGCTACTGAAATGAAGTTACTGAATGATGATTTTGATTATTCAGTTGACATATATGCACATAATATAAAGTAAAAGTCAAAACTGTAGGTAGAATATGCTACCTACTTGATACCCTCTCAACCTGTCAAACAATGACATGTAGATGCGCATTCTTTTTTTTTTCTTTCTTTAGCATTTTAACATATATTCTGTGTTTTTACTCCTTGCCCAAAAAGGCAAGTCCAGAACCCTGAGTCCTAATGACACAGTGAGGTTTCACTTGTGTCTCCATGTTTTTCATTTTGGACCTCCAGCTTGTTACAGAACTGATTTTCTGCTTCTTCTTTTGCATCCACTAGGCCTCCTGATCCTCAAAATGTCATACCTAGAAAATGTGTTTAATTCAGATGAAGATTTGTTGTTTTTGTACAAACAGTGACTCCTGCTGTCAGAGGGAGGCAAACAAGAGAAAAACACGTTTAGTGAAATTTGATAATTCAGTTCAGTTTTATATTTGTAGTGATCGCATCTCAAGGCACTTTATAAAAAAAAGACAATTCAGTCCAATCATACAGTCAAATTTAAAGTCATGTACATAATTTCAATAGATCCCAGCTATAAAACAATACAATGAGGCTCGGTTAAAATAAACCAGAAATGTCCAGTGAAATAATAAACCAACAGCTATCAAACTAACAATGTGTTTCACCTTGGTTAAAGATTAAAGCTGCAGACAAACATAGAACCTTGAGCCAATTAGTAAACTGACTTACAAACACTGGCAGCTCTGTAGTCTCAGTTATGTAACGTCTGCAGTCGCTGCATCTATAAGGTTCTGCTAAATTAAGATTTCATTGGGTCACAGAACATAATAAATCATCAAGATTTGAGAACAAAACAGACTTACTCTGTAATAGTTTGAACGTTAAAATTAACAACTCTTCCAATTTTCTGACCTAAAACCAATTTTATTTGAAAAACGTAAAGACATGATCTTCAATGTTTGTTAAAGAGTGATGTATTACAATGTGATGTATTACTAAACAAAAGATAATAGCCTGTAATTATGCTGGTTTTCTTCTTTGTCTCCTGTCTGGACATCAGCTTTCCGGATGGTTTTGGTATTCATGGTCACCCAGAAGTATTTTGCTGTAAAGCTGCTGCTGTTCTTCTTTAAAAGTATCCTTCACTTTATTTCGTTTCAGTCCAGCGTCCCTGGGTGAGCATAAATGAGTAGAAAATGCACTGTCACTCAGAAAATCAAGGTTAACGCTGATGTTTCCCACTGACCCTGAAGGGAGCAATTAGAGTTTGAGCCTCAGATTTAGCTCTGGGGTTTAATACTGTCAAAGATAAAATCCCCAGTAATGTGTTTCATGAACTAGGGCCAGTGTTGTGCACTATTATTACTGTCCCCATAAAAATGTGAAATGAAAATGATAAATAAACTAAATGATATTTAAATAAAACAGTGACTCACCATATGAGGTCCACCAGCCCTCCCTGGGCAGCTATGGCAGCTTTGACTCGATTGGCGAACTGCAAGGCGTCCTCTCCTTCCTACAAATGAATTTTTAAAAAAAAGAAAAGAAAAAAGACATCCTCTTTTCTTAATGTAACTTTACATACTTTGAATAATGTATACAGTCATATTAAAGGTGATGTTTTCCTGTCTTTATGTGCTGAGAGTTGAAAACATTGGGTTTTTAGCTTGTACAAGTCATTTTAAGCTCAGGAAGAATGGAAATGGGAAGAGATATTTTTGATTTTATTGCCTATTCAAGTGGGTTTATTTAGATTATTCATTATGCCATTAAAATAACTGTTTGAGGTATTTTAATATCTCACCTTCCTGTTCATCGGTGGCAAGTACCAAACGCTGCAGACGATGGCCCAGCTGCTCATCATCCTCAGAAGGTATCCCACCAAACCAAATTTACTGCTGTTCCAAAAAGCATCTCCAAAGCGAGGATCATACTGAAAAAAATAAAAAATAAATCTTGTCTCAGTGGCTGCTATGAACAACACGAGTGCAGCAGAGAGCGCAAACACCCAGCACTACCTTAATGGCAGCAGGATAGACGGTGCAGCCGATTTCGAAGCTCCCCTTCCTAAACATCATCACTGATGTGTTGTTGACACAAGTACCTGTAAATGAAATAACGTGATGATTTTAAAGCAAATGTTTTCAGATGTAGCAAAATATATTTGCTTCTGTTTGTCTTTAAGACACTTTTTGCGGCTTGACTGAAGGAACCTTTTAAATGACTCCCAAACATTTCGGTGTGCGCTCTGCCTACTTTATCATAGGTACATCCTGACAGTACCGTTAGATCTTATTTTTGCTTTCAGATGACAGATTTGGCATCTGGTGAGACAAATCTCTGCTATTGTTTTTGTTGAGCTTTTTTTTTTTTTTTTGCTAATGGATATTTTCTCCTGTTTCGTCGATTCCCCTTAAACCTGAGAAAAATGGTTTTGAGTTAAACTTTAAGCATGTCAACAGTATCTGTTTAAAATAACTTTAATTCTCCGTCTTCCTTGGGTTGAATTTCAACACGTTGTCTTCACCACATCTCAGGTTGCTGCCATGCAAGAGGCAAATTTACTATTTTTGTTAACAAAAAGTTGAAAAGATTTACGAGACAAGCAGTCATATGAAAATGTAATCAACAACCTTTCTTTCTCTCTCTCTTTACATGTAAAGAAAAAAAGGACCATTCATTTGCCTGACATTGACATTGAAGGGAAAAATATCTATCTGGAGAAAAATAATTATTTTATGTCCATAAACATCATTCATATCTTTTTTGCATACTGGGTGTTACCATAGCAAGCACGTTAGCAGTATGTTTGCTATGTTTAGTACTGTTGTCCTCCAATGTTAAGTATTGAAAAACGTGTCAATATATATATTTTTTTAATCTTAAGGATTGTTTTGACAAAATTAATTTAAATCTATTTATATGTAGTAGGAGAATTGTACAGAAGAGGATTAGGGCCACTGGGAAAAAAAATGTAAAAAAATTCTGACTTTAATCTCAGAATTCTGAGATTAAAGTTTAATTCTGAGATTAAAGTCAGAATTATTATTTTTGAGATTCAAGTCAGAATTCTGAGATTAAAGTCAGAACTGTCTTATTTATTTTCAGTGGCCCTAATCTTCTTCCGTAGAATTGTGCTTAAATTCGTTTAATATTTCATACAGTCAAACTCCTTGTATCTAGTTATGTAGGATTTCCATACTCACCTTCAGGGAAGATGAGGACAGGATGTTTGTTTTCATCTGCAACATGATCCCTGAGCCTGAAATAACACCAAAAAAACTGAATTAGAGGATTTTTTTTGTGTGTGTTGTGCTACTCATTTTCTTCAGGTTAATTGTTATTTTTTTGTAATAATGTATTTACTTATTTTCACTTATACATAACATATTTTCACTGTAGTAGAAGTGGGCAGCTTATATTATGTAATTGAAAATCATTTGGTGAGTTTCAAGTTCATATCTACTTCTCTCCTTTTAAAAGTGAATAACGCTATTAACTCAGAGTCTAAAAAATAAATAGGTACAATTATTTAAATGAGCCAAATCAGTTTTAAGACGCTCTTACACGACGCTGTAATGTCTGTAATGCTACCTTTTGGCCACTAGGCGTCGGTCTTTGACTTCAGCTCGCTCAAACCATATATGAGGAGAGGACTTCACCATGGCTCTCTGGATCAATCCCAGCAAGCCTCCGTGGAGCTGCCCAACCTGCGAGATGATTTCACTTTGAATTTACTTCATCCCTGAGCCTTTAAAAATAATCTACTTATAACTTACAGCCTAACAAAAACACACACACACACACACACACACACACACACACACACACACACACACACACACACACACACACACACAC
>CAEGAF010142443.1:0-14639 GCA_903067075.1 Micropoecilia bifurca | reverse complement strand
GGTGTGTAGTTTATAATGTGCACTTTAAGCTCAAGTTGAAAGTGAGACTGAGGGAGGAGGAGTCTTGCTGCTACGCCATAACAAATTAAACGTTAATAAGAGCTATAAGGTTATGGATCCCTATGGTTTAAAAAAAATCGATACTCGCGGATGAAAATTCGTTACTTTCCGAGCGCGGAAAATATCGATATATATCGCCAAATCGATTTTTTCATACAGCCCTAATATTTAATATATCACTCAGGGGAATTAATTGCTTTAATGAGCTGAGCTTTTTAAATGTAATTACTAAAATAAATGAACCATTTTATGCTATTCTAATCCACTGAAATGAACCTGTTTGAAAGAACATTAGGCCATGTCCCCATAACACCAAACTAAAATATTTGCCGTTATTTCCATGACTCCTACCATTTCTATCACATCTGATTGTTTGCGGCACAGAAGTTTTCCAAGGAGACTCCAGTCAAAAGGAACTTATTGTGAATAGCTTTGCATACAAATGTGTGAATAATTAGACGTTTGCAAAGAGGCTTAGAGCAGCCAGAGCGCTGAAGGCTGCTCTCACTTCTACCTTCTACCATGCCATGTTTGCAACAAGATGCTACGAATCTTCAAGAAGTTTGCGGCTGAAAGAATTTTCTTCACAGCCATCTGTCGGGGCAGCAGCAGAAACTTGAGGAAACTGATTGGAAAGTTCACTTTGTGGGGAGCTGCCTGTCCAACACAATCTAATGAGAGGCTACAAAAATATCTCAGATTTTTTATTTAGTATCTGATGGATGTACATGTAAATAACTTGTAGTCTTGAAACTATTAAGGCAAAATCATCAGAAAACCTATTTTAAATCTAAAATTAAAACATCATTTGAAGTTGTTTATCGTTGAATCTCACACAAAATTAGGTTCCTTTATGGGTCTACAAGCTATAATAACTGAGATGGACGTGACTGATTACCTTATATTTCTTAAAAGTTAGCTGGCCTTTTGATAAGGAACCAAAACAATGGAAATAGAGTTTATTACAAAAGTTTTAGAAAATATTAGACAAACAAAACTATATTTGACAAACAAAACTATATTTAAGATGTGATCATTTTCATATTTCATCTACAATGGGTGTGATAGAAAAATCTCATCTTTGGTTTGTACTTTGACAAAAATAAAAAGAGATCAGTTTCCTACACCATGAGACACTGATGCTAACCTTTGTGAAATCTTGGATAGCTGCACTAAATTTTATCTAAGAGCAGCCAAATGTCTGGAATATTGGATATCAGGAAGTGACCTTATAAAATGCTTCCAAATACGACCTTCAATAAACTGCTGCTGCCTCTGAGGCTGATGCTCTTTACTGATGGAAATATGTGTCAGCACATCTCTGCCAACGAAAGTCTCACAAACCCAAAGCTTTTTCACTTTAAAAAAAAAAAAAAAAAAATCAAAACTACACTTAAAGTAAACAGCAACTCCACTGCCTGCAATGCGTCGATGGACTGACTGACCCCTGAAACATGCAACACCCTCCATTCTCCAAGTTAAAATACTCCAAAGCTGCATCCAGCCCCCCGAGGGCCGGACAGAAATAATGGCTCCAACCATGTGGGTCAGGATCTTTCTTTCCTAGCCAGGCTTTCCTCTTCAGGCTGTGAGCTCAAATAAAAAGGAGCATTTTAAAAGGAAACAATCTTCCACCTGACATGTTAACCTCAATGAGGGTCAATCTGCGGACAGCAGCAACAGTCGCTTCTCTTGTTTTTCTTCTTTTATACTCCAGGTGTTCAATACAGAGAATATAGAGAGTAGAGGTGGAGAAAAAATATTGATTCCGTAGAGAATCACAATTCCTAATGGTGGGAATTCTGAATGGATTCAAAATGTTCAAAAATCAATTTTAAAATGTGTTTGCATTATCTATTTTATGACAAACAGCACACTGGTCAAAGTTCAGGTTGAAGAATCTGCTGAAAAGCAATTTTTAGTCAGACTTTAAACAAATCTGGTCGTTATGGAAAACCACAAGAGGTTCTGTTTGTAGTTTGCCCCAAGGGAGCCACAAAAGAGCTTCTACTGCCATTAGCGCTTTACTTCTTTTAATTCAATTTCAGAAGGTACTCCTGGATCTGTGTTTTTGTTTCTTTTTGGGGTGTCTGTTTTGTTTTCTCAAACCCCCAGTTGGTTGCAGCAGAAGGCTGCTCACACTGAGCCAGGCTCTGTTTTGCAGAAGTTTTCTTCTTGTTAATAGAACATTTTCTTTTCTGTTTTTGCTACATGTACCCACAGAGTCCACTGTTGACTGTAGCCTTTTAAACCAATTTGAATAACATACTCATCTTGACTGCATTGACTAATAACTAGGATCAGTTGGAATCTATGGAGTTGGCCTTTGAATGTGTCTGTATGACTGTATGGGATTTTATATAAAGTATCTTGAGACAATATTTGTGAAATGACAAATACATAAAAGTAAACTGAACTTTTTAGACACTTAAATCCTCACATGCCAAAGAAAATCCCAAGAGCTCCATCTCAGACTCCATAGCCTCAGTGAGCAGATTAAAGGTAAAAAGTTCAAACAGGAGGTTGCATCTGATTGGAAGACAAGACTTCTGAAAAAATATTCTTTGAACAGAAGAAACCAAAGTAGAAATGGGGCAGAATCCCAATCGCCCTGCAGTCGACCATGAGAAACCAACATTTCCCAAAATTCTAATATGAGGCCATTGTCCCAAAGCCAGCAGTTAATCTACAACAGAAAAGAATCAAAAGTCCAGACATCAATCTGTTTAAAATACAGTGTCTGAGGTTGAATTTCACTCATTTCACAACATTCAAAACGTCTTGATAAATAATCACCAGGAATTAGAAAATGTGATTCCAGCCTGATTTCATCAGGTAGATGATTATTTTCATTCAATCTTTATAATGAAAAGGTCAAACTTTTTCATCTCTTATGACAGCTCACTAATGGACTAATGTGTACAGTAAGGCTGATAACTAATGGATCAGTGATAATGGAAGCATTAGTGATTCTATATGGCTGATCTTAAGTCAGACTCTGTCATTTCATCAAAGTATAAAACCAACTCAAAATCTACTTCCACTTGTTTCCTTGGAGAAATTTTCCAATATTTTCATTTCATGACCTGCAAGCATTCTACATCAGAGGAAAGAAAGAATGTCAGCATAAACTCAATAAAAATTAAGCACAACTTCAGAAGATGCAAAAGAAAAAGCAACAATTCTGCAGCACTGCAATCTGAGGAACAGACATGCTGTTTTTAGCTGTGTTATATGTAGATATATGATTCTTTTTTTTCTTTTCAGAAAAATTCACTACCATCATCTTGGCCCATTTTCAATTCATTCAATTAGATTAAAAATACCTTGTTTATCCCAAAGGGAAATAAAATGTTATAACTCATATCATCCAAGTATCTTCAAAAAATTGCTTTGGATGGTGATGTGGTCAGGAAGGATCTCCTGTAGCAGTCAATCTTGCAATAATTCTGAAGAAGCCTCTGACCCAAGACTGTTTTATGACTATCAGGACACGTAAAAGATCAATTTCTAGACGTCAGAGACAATATTCCACGGCAACATGTCCTTGATGACACCATTATTTACTGGTTTGCTTTGCTAATCCACCTCCTTTTCTTTTGCTGCATCACACTAAATCTGTCTGACTCGGTTAGTTGTTTGCGTTTCTTTGTGCAATGTGAAAGAATTTTTCACAAAGACATTATTGGTTCCTGAAGCTGTGTGGTGAAAGGACATCCTGGTCTAAGAGCTTCTATCTAGACTGGGACTCTGAATAGAGGCCGTCTGCAGGTATTCCCCATCTTTAAAAGGACATTAAAGATTTCGACACATTGAACAACAGTTAGAAAATATTCTGGGAATAGATATTTTCACTGCGTGTTGATGCTCTGAAGCTCTATCCATTTCCCTTTTACATCTCCAGTTTTTTTTATTACTTTCTTTTCTTACTTAAAGCTAACTGTGGGAACATTTACCAACCAAAGTGTGGTCTTTGGGTGGTTTTCTACCGTAGTCATCTGTGATCAGGCCACATCCCAAATAACCTGTCCAGGGTTCCTCGCCTCTTCCCAAAATGTCTCGCCAGAGATAAGCACCAACAGCTTACTGACCCCTCCTGATCCCACTGGAGACCAGGGTGTAAAGAAAATGGATGGATAGATGATTCTTCACTGATGACATAATCAGAACAACTTTTTCATTAAAGGGAAAAATGCTACTTGTGTTAATACTTTAAATAAACATCAAATTCTTTGCTTCAAAGTCTTCAGTCCTGCAGTTCTACAATACTTTTTCCTTCAGCTGAACTTTCCACAGTAATATTCTACCTTCTTAAGCAGTGATGCTTTGTGGTCCTCCCTCCTTGTGGAGGGTGTTGATGATTATGTTTGACAGCTGTGATGTCTATAGTCGTCCTAATTATTTTCTAGGCCTTAACATAATGGATTAGTGTAAGTCTGTATATCTGTGGTCAATCTAAACACGATAAATGTATTCAGTTGAATCAAAAATGAGCTCAGTTTTACAGTGATCTGATACTCCCGCCTACACAGCAAAGCGTGGAAATAAACAACTGAGAGAGAAAAGCTGAGACATTTTTAACAAGTTAAAGGCCACGAGAAAATAACAGCAGCTGTTTAGAGGCTCTGTAACTGGGAAGTGGAGTTACAACAACAAGTGTATTGTGTTATTTAGACCCAGATGTTAGAGAAGACGAGGCCGTACCTCTCCCAGAGCCTGCAAGGCGACGGTGGCTGCCATGGCCTTGGCATGTTTCTTATTGGGACTGGCAGTCTGCGGCTGATAGTCCACTCCGTTCACAGTGACCTGCAGCAACATGGCATATGGATGGCTTTAATAACAGGAGCTATGGATTCAGATGATTTACACTTTTAATTACAGACAGTGAAAACAAGAAGGTCAGGAAGATGTTAACACAGAATACTAAATTCACTCAAAAATATGAGAAAACATATGACACTAGCTGCATTTCCATGAATCATAAAATTGTGCAAATTGAAATTACAAAAGTATTTTTGCTTAAAGGAGCAACAGAATGCATTAAAATGTAGTGGACAGGTGCTGCACAGTGGTGCAGTTGGTAGAGCTGTTGCCTTGCAGCAAGAAGGTTCTGGGTTTGATTCCCGGTCCCGGTCTTTCTGCATGGAGTTTGCATGTTCTCCCTGTGCATGGTGGGTTCTCTCTGGGTACTCCAACAAGAGTGTACAAAAATGGATGGATGGATGGAATAAATTGGACCTCTGTCTCTTTAAAAGCTTTGAAGAAGTCAAACATGGCCCCTCTATTAACCCTTTAATGTGTTCATCAGCATTACATTGAGAAGTAGCTCATATGATGGGATCAGATGATGTACAGTTCCTCCAGGTGTTAGCTGATTGCTGTGGGCTAGTCTGAAGGAGCTGAGTGGGGGAGTAGAAGCTCTGAGGCAGAAGCCTGGAAGCTTAGAAACTACTAGCTCAACCCGAAGGTTTTCAGACCTGAATGGTTGCTAGGGGACATTATAGGATTTGTCAAACATGCATGAAAGAATCAAAGCAATACTAGAGATATGTTTTTAATGAGGGAATAACATACTAGGTAAGAAAAAAAAAGAATCTTCAAACGTTTTTAGTTCACAGTTAAAAGAAAAGCAGAACCAACGTGGAGCCAAAGTATACTAAAATTATAGAGTAATCTGCTTCGACAAAACTTTCATCTGTTGCCAAAACAATAAGGTATGATCCATAATCATGTTTAAAGGATCCATGCTAATGTATCATTGTGAATTTATAGTCATATTCAGTTAATTGGAAAATAAGTCGCAATGAGCCTCGAATGTAATTTTACATGTACCAACAACGACTTTTAAAGTATAAAACACTTTTCACGAAGCTCACATTTCTGTTTTTAAACACAATTTTTTATTAGTCAAATGTAATATTCTACTTTTAAATGTAAAGTGGAAAATCCTCAGAATTAACAGAAATAATGGCCATCTGTGCAATTAATCTTTATAATCTCTGTCACTTAGTGAAAAAGTCCCTAAAATAAATGGGCTTTTCAATAATATTCACATGCATTGAATGGGTCCAAGTGTCCTAATGGGCCTGTCAGACGAACCGACCTTGAAAAGGAAACTCTTGCGGTGGTCTGGTCCACTGTGGTGAACCATGACAAATTCTGGCTGCGTGATCCGCTTCTTGTTGCACAACTCAATGAGAGCAGAAACCGGGTGCTTCCCTGTGCACAAATAAAACCAGCATGAATAAAACGAGAAGGAAAGGATGGCCAACATTTTCACAAGTTTAAATAAAGGACATTTTCTGTCAGAAGCTGAATCGTGTCTTCAGAATATCAGGTTTTGATGGAGTTTTTGAACTGCTCCCATTCTGGGGCACACTGTGATAATGACAACATGAACAAGCAAACAGATAAATCTAATGCTAATTTCAAGTTTTACTGACTTATTTTATGTATAGTAAGTGGTAAGGAGAATTTAAACCAGTGGTGAAATCAGGCAGGTGGGTCACCATCTATTTCATTACATTCACTGATCCTTCCTGAAGAAAACATTTCCTTCACAGTCAGGAAATGTTCTAACACCTACAGCAATGGGCCTTATGTCCAGTTTCATCAGACCAGAGGACAAGTCTATCTATATGAAAGAGCGTTTGCAAACTGTAATCTGGTTTTTAATGCTTCTTTAGAGTAAGGGCTTCTTCCGCCATGTATGGCCTTTCAGGTCATGTCAGAACACGACTCGTTTATCTTTACAAGATTTTTAGCTTTTGTTCTGGGGTTGAATCACAGATTCAGTGAATAAATCCCACTGAATCTGAGAAGAGACGGGTTCTGCATCCTACATAGGAGTAAAGTAACAGTAAGGTAAACAAATGAACGTGGAACCTTCAGATAAATTACCCCAGTAATTATTGCGATAAACAAAAATATTGTTGTTTTGATATCACTTTCAAGTAAATATATTAATAGTGGTGTAATAATGCAAGTTCTCCATCTCAAAGTAGAATCAGTAGATTCCAGAGTGGAATTGGAAGTTATTTTAAACATCCAAAATAAAATACAACAACCAAAAACAATAAATAAAATAGAAACACACAACATGAAGCATTAAACATGGATTATGAAGTCTAAACAAAATTGCCCTTCAAAAATATAATTAATATTGAAATTAAATTATTTGTAATTTATAATCTGATTAATTAAGAACTAAAGGTTCCTGAGGCCGATTCTGTAAGATGTACACACTTTGATTCCAGTAGCTTGATATTTTCATTTAACTGATTATTTTTCTGTGTTGTATTTGTTGCTGCCACTTGGCCAAGACTCAATGTGTTTTTATCCTGGTAAAATAAAGGTTAATCAAAGTGTATAATTTGAGAGGATCAGTGATTTGATAGGATCAATAATAATAATAATAATAAAAAAAACAAGTCAGAACTAAACAAATTTAGTTCCATAAACAGAAAATGTATTTTTGTTTATGGAACAAATCTGTCTAAAATAACCAGAGTAGATACATTTTTACTTATTCAAGGTAATAAAATATAATATTCTAACAAGGTATAATGAAGTAAATTGACTCAATAGTGCTGTATCATAAGGATGGCTGATGATGACAAATTGACTTTTGGGAGAAGGGACAATTTTTTTCTTCCAGCTACTCCTATTTAAACAAAACTTTCTGTTTACATCAACATGGGCGTGTTCATGTTTACATGTAAATGAATGAAACAAACTAAAGTGTGTGTTAATGGAGGAGAGCCTCACTGCCATGCGCTCGAATAAGACATGTCTAAGCCTAAGTGCTTTAGAGACACAAATCAAGAATCAATCAATATATCTGACACACAAAGTTATTTTTCCATATGCGAGTCTCTTCAGCAAGAGCAAACAGACAGACGGACATAATGCAGTGAATGTGTTACCCATTAGGTCCTTGGTTACAACAAGTCCTCCTGTTTGCTTCTGTGGCTTTTCTCCCTCAGCAACAAGACCTGGAAGATAAAAATCAGTGAGCACAGGAACTCCATTAGCACTGCTGCCATATTTATTATGATCATCTGTCTGAAAATCTCCCTAAAGAGTCTATCAGTGGGATGTGGAAGGGGCTGATGGAGCTGCAGAGAGAAGCAGGAGATTTAACAGGAAATTCAGTATTTGCATATAGGGAGTTATTATACTGTATAGAACCAAGAATTAACCCTATAAATGCCTGTGTAATCATTTTCCTGACCAAGAACAACTAATAATTATCAATAAAATAAATTATTTGTACTAAATAACCCAAAAAGGAGAAATTCACACCTTTTCTGTCCACCTTGAAGTCAATGACGATTGGTTCCACCGTCCCCTCGCGGTTCCTCCCTAAGCCCTCGCCCGTTCTCCAGCCCATCTTCCTCATGAGGAACTCCCCAACGCCACCCGACACCGGAGCCGCCCTGAGGAACTGGTCCTACACCCAGGAGAGAAAACACTCTGCATCAGCACAACTCTACATAGATTCAATATAGCCCTGGAATGGAATGGGTCACTTTATGTGGGGAAGAGGAAGTTATTCAGTTTTAGTTTTAATTGTTTATGTTATGTACATGTTTCATAGAGTTCATTCAATATGCTTATGAACCAACCGCAATGTTTCTGACTGACAGACCCAAACCTGACAGTTAAATCGGATCTAAACTGCTGGTGGGTTTGACTGTTACCATCCACAGAGTCAACAGGGACAGACATGCACTGAGGCTCCTGACAGGCACATGTCAGCTTGGTGTCTAACAGCCCTTAGTAAGACATGTAACCACAGACCTGCAGTGCTAACAGCTGAGGAGGACTTTGCAAAGTTTTACCCCGGGGGAGCAAACGTTTAGGACTGGTAAGATATGAAAACATGTTACTGTGGGGGTTAGAAATCTTTGAAAGCTATTTTTTTCATTTTGTTGTTGTTTGCCATTTTGATTTTGTTTAAGGATTTAAGACACAGATCTCATTGATGTCAGTGATTTAACCACCTTCCTAGAGCTGTACTGCTCTATCAAACTTTGGCTCCGCCGAACCCCATGAGACCGACTCACCGAACCCAGGTTAAGAACCACTGCACCAAGATAAATCATTCAAATCAATCTTTTCCCTTTGCCATAAAAAATTTCTTCACGTTCTTCTGCCTCTCCTACAGGACAAACCCAGAAGTTAGACCAGAAAGGGAGAAGATCACACAAGATTACACAACACAGTGTGTGTGACTACATCATTGTTGTTGACTGGATCGCAGGATTCGGCATATAGAGAGAAGCGGTTGGCAGCCCTAGCACTGACTGGTAAAAACTGATCCATCTCATTAAATGGGTGAGCTGCCGCCGTCAGTCTCAGCGTCCAGTTAAGGTCAGTAAGTGTGTTTGGAAAGAGGAAAAAGGTGAGATGTCACCTCTGTCATAAACTTTCACACCACAATGTCTAATTTGTCAGTGACAGCTGAGTTTAAAGCAGTTTGTCTGATCCTGCTGCTAAGCTGCTGGTGAGCCGCTGAGGATAAGGATGGATAAAAACCAGAAACAATGCAGCAGTGAACGGCGATCGGTCCTGAACTTTTAACAAATGCCAGATCAGATCCCAAATACAAACAAAACTGTTTTCTTAGGGTTGGTAACAAACTGAAGCTTTTGTACTGAACGGTTTCTTTTCAGTTTCCTTTTAGAAACGCTGCATATTTTTTTCTTAACTGGTATTAAACGTGACGCTGCGCGCTTTGCCAAATTCCCCTAGTGGGGTTGGCCGGCACCTGATGACATGACTTTTGTGAGTTATGTAGTCCTGACTCAGAGACTGAGAAAAACTGCCTCAACTCAACCTGGGACTGAAAGCCCCACAGATTTGGTCACCATGTTTTTCTTCCAAATACTTTTGGGTTTATCATCTAATTTTTTTAAAGTTCCTGCAGAGTTTTGTTTAATTTTGTTCTGAGGCAAGTAGTTTGGGGTTTAATTTCCGATTTGTGACCTCCCTGATTACTGTGAAAAAAAAAAATATATAAAAACTTTTTGAGACCCAAATGTCCTCTTCTGTCAGTTTACACTCCAAACCTTTCATTCAAAGTTCCTTCGTTCAGAACGAACATGATCTCTGAAACTTAGACTGAATGACATGTTGGGATTAACAATTAATCAGTTCATATTTGTTCACCACTTCTTTTAAGTGGTTGCCAGGTCCATGATTGTTTTTTGGGTGTTGTTCTTTTACCTAACTAATCACTAAAATATATTTGTGTGAAAACAATTTCATGTTAAAAGTGCAGTTTGATTGGGAGTTGCTCTGTTTTTCCTGAAGAAATGTAATGGACCAATGGACCAAAACTTCAATGAGGATTTCCATGTTTTACACATTGAACCACTGAAGCCCGATGGTGAAAAACGTCTGTCCTTCATGTGTCTCACCGTAGGAGTTTATGTTAAATGGACTGAATTGGGCCACAGTGGCTAAGTAACTCTTACCTTCTTTAGCCATGCTTGTGGTCCGCTGGTAGACAGCTCCTCTGAGCTCAGAACCTGGGCTCCAGTAGAACCAGTAAAGAGACCAGGAACGTTACTGGACTGAGCCCATGCATCCACCTGTTAAAAAAAACAAGTATTGTCTTAAAAGCCAGCCATTCAATTTTAATTATAACTATTTGAGAAATCAACATTTCCTTATTAATCCTGAGTGAGAAGTATTCTACCTGCTCTTGAGCGCGGCTGAGCATACAAATGGCATTGATGTCATAGGGGTTCTCAGCCAATCGCCTCTGAGCTTTGATTCTTTCCGTCACTGCCTGGGTGATATCCACATTCTGATGGGGAGAAGAAGATGATGAAAAAAAGGCTATTTGAAGTGATGGAAGAAAACTACCACTAGATCGGTTTGGACATTTCTCGATGCTTCACTGCTCATCTACAAGGACCCATCTGTTCCAGCTGCTGCTTCAAAACTTAAGGCTTTACTTAAATCTTTGCTGTTTCCACACAGGAGCAGCAGTTTTGATATCTGCCAGAGAAGTTCCAGATGGGAGGAAAAGGAGAGCTGGGTGTTTAATTTACAAATATGTCTGACTGGAGTTAGCTGGAAAGCGCTGAAGAATATATCCGAACAATGAGATGCATGTTTTCAAATTAATATATCTGGAGTGCAACAGCGAAAAGAACATCATAACAGCAGTCAGATTTCTATGGCTTCAGGTCAAACCCACTTTATTCTTGTTTGCAGTCAATGCTTTTATTAATTGTCTTCTGCAGAATAGAAGTAAAATGACTGTATATTTTAGCTGCAGGTACATCTTTGATCAAGCGTTAACTAGATAAATTCGCATTTTAGGCAATAAAATATTTATTTTCTTATTTAAAAGGGGAACTGTTATAATCATTTGTTATTGGGGCCTGCCATAACAATGCATGGCAGGAACCTATTGTTCTACAACCAATAAGCGGTCTATTTATTAGAGTTTATGTATTTTTCTTCTGTCACCGTTAATGTGGCCCAAACCGCTGCGTGCCCCCCCACAAAAGTGGTATCAAAACATTCAGCTTGATCCAAAGAAGGGAGCTATTATTTTGTTTTCATCAATTTTATAAATTGATAAAAACAAGCAGAAATCGAGGCCGAGTGTCTCACAGTAATCTTTCTCTCTGAAACACACACAGAGCACAGTGGATTTCTGGATCCAAAACTCTTTAACTTCCCCTCACAGGAACAAATATCGGCCTATTGGTCTAAAAGTCAGTCAAGATATAGATAGACAAGTCTGCTCCCGTAAAATGTTTTTAAAATGTTGCTAGTGCTTATGGTTTTTCATCAGGGTCCTTGAGACCGACGCTGGGTTTCTCACAAGTACAGAAACTCTGTCTCTAGCATAACTGTTTGACAGAGAGAGCCAGCCCAGGTGCAGATAATTAATTAACATAGCAACTCAGCCCAGTGAGTAATCTCATAAACAGGTGCAGAGACAGGTGTCACAATGCATTGTGGGAAGAATACATATTTCCTGTGACTATCCATATTTGGCTTAAACAAAATTATTTCTCTGAATTTTTGAGTGTGAATTACAATCCTAAGTATGAAGGTTAAAAAATTTCGAGACATAAACAATTACCCACTGTCTTTATTTTTTTTATTTTGGACCGTGAGTAATTATCACATGTGTGAAGCTTATTGTCGTCAGTCAGACTAAATTTCATTGGGCATGAGGTTCAGCAATTGTACTGTTGCAGTGAACCGTGTCAGCACATCAGTACTGCACTACTGCAGTCTAATGCAGGCATGTCCAACTGTTAATTTATAGCTAGAATGACGGGTCCAAAGTGACCGGCACACTTTTGCAGGGCCTGGTTAAATTTCAACAGGAATTTTCTAGTTTTCATCTTTTAATGCATTTCTAATGTATAAAAAAGGCAGAAGAAGATAAATAAAAAGATCTGCAAATTGTGATAATTACTTATACGAATAATTGATCATCATCAGTATAACTGATTGACTACTCTAATAATTGTTAGCTGCAGCCCTAATATAAACATGTGAAAGTCCTTAAATTATTCAGTTATTTTTCAGAGCTTCTTTGGCTCAATTTAACACATTTATCTAGCTATGAACACAAAATGCGCCCGGCTACAGTTTATACTCAGTTTTACTTTATTCTTAGTCTATGAAAACTATTGCAAAACGCAGCTCTAGTTCTCTGGAACAAAAGAATTAGACTTGCACAAACATGTGAGAGATCCTTAGATCATTCTGATCTAAACACAGCCAACGTATAAATCTTCTGTGGCATCTGCTGCAAACACTGTTTGAGCAACTAGTTTTTTATTTGATGACACTTTTGCTACATCAAGAACAACATGCATCTGCTCTTTTCCACTCAGAAGCTTTTTCTAAGATTTCCAGCTCCAAACAGCCCGAGTTTGGCGTTTCCCTTCTAATAAACACACATTCTGACAGAGGTTTTGTAGCTGGATCTGTCTCTGAATAATATCTCTGCCTGCCTACAAAATACCTTCATCCACATGAAAATATAAAACACTGCCAGAGCACTGCAAATTGAACAGTGACAGCAAACTGTAAATACTCAGAGTCCAAGTGTCTTGTTATTTCTCATATTGCTTGTATTGACAGCCCAAAGGCGCTGGCAGTGATGTGTGATCTCTGCCAGCGCTGACAGCCGATCTCATTACAGCTGCCTCTCTCTGCATGTGCCCACCAAGTCTTGTTATTCTGCAGAAACAGCTGCTTCCTGCTCAGAGCTCTGATCAGCACGACTGGGTTGGGTAACAGTGACTTCTGTACCATCAGTGTTGATGAAGAAGTTATTCATAGCATTAAAGTGATCAACCAGAAGCTTTTCCTTGCCAACACCCTAATCTGTAACTCCACAGATTCTATAAAACATTAAGAAGAGACACATCATTGTTTTCTCAATTCAGTTTAAGAACATTATTAATCCCAAATACATGCAACTCATCTTATCCAAGGTTCTTCAAAGAGTTTGTGTTGATGCTGATGGCTAATGACTGATCACCTGGAGCGACTGAAGAAGCTCTGTTGTGTAGAAAGAGGATGCCAAGGGCTCTGCAGATTTATTTTTTATTTTATTGTATCCAGCCAATCCTTTGTTAACTGCAATACTGCAACGACGAATGGGATTTTACATAATGAGGAACTCCACCAACCATCATCCTCTTTAAGAAGGTACAAAGTTTTCAAATCAAAGCAGATACAAACTGCAACAATACTGTTGCAGTACTGTTACTACTTATTGTAGTAACAGTAAGTCCTGTTACTACAAGACATTGGCTGAAAGGTCATTCAGAGGAAGAAGACATTACTCCAGATGTCTTCCAGAAAAACAAATCTAGAATAGATTTTGCAAATGTACTGAGGTTCTGATGAAACTAAACCAAACATCCATCTATTCCCTCTGATCCCTGAAGCTTCTAAAAGGAGGCTGGTCCTCAGCATTCACTGGGCAACAGGCGCAATTCTTCCTGGACAGGTCGCCTTTAAACCATTTCACTTAAAATAAATCTAATACACAGAATAACTGCTTCTGTTTAATGTTCAAATATTTAGTTATGGAGGCTCTTAAATAACATGATAGACCTTGTAAATTGTTTGCATGTCTCCACCCGACTTCAGTGTTGGTGTCAGCAGCCAGCTGTTTCTGAACTGGCTGGAACGAGTCTAGCACCACCTTCTGGTTCAGAAATGAACTTTTTCAGACAAACATGCCAGACCTCTACATTAAGGATGTGCCGATCGGGTTTTTTTCTCCCGATACCGATCACCCCTGAGGGCCGATCGCCGATTCCGATCACATAATTATTATTATTTATTTATTTATTTATTTTTTGTTACATTATGTAAAAAAAGGAACCATGAATTCACCTTAATTTAGACAAAAACTTGTTTTTAATAACTTTTCCAAGAAGGAAACTAAACAAAACAGGCATTGTGCAAATTGAACTGCTACCAATAAAACTATCTTTAACAGACTGATAACATATGAGGCTCTGAAGAGGCTAAATAATGTAAAGAGCCAAAATAAAACCTCTCAACATTGACAAAAA
>CAEGAF010142436.1:0-42093 GCA_903067075.1 Micropoecilia bifurca | reverse complement strand
ATCAGCCCCAACAGCTGCTTCTGCCTGTTAATCACTGCAGGAGGCTGACTGACAAGGAGGAGGGTCTAAGCAAAACAAATAAATCAATACATAAATAGATACATAAATGGATCTACCTCTAAACCTGTGAAAATTAATTTAGCAATAAATAAATGTATCTAATTCTTATTAGACTCCAACAGGAGGAGTAATGAATTTTTCTGGAGATATTTTTGTATTTTGGTACCTTGGTGTTCATATGCATTTCCATGGGTATGTGGCTTTTATTTTGAACGATTGCGGCACCGGAAGTAGTTTTATTGTGCCTTACCGTAGAACACAGTGACGCCTGGGCGTTCAGTGTCATAACATGGGAGTGATCAGGAAACTGAACGGCATGTAAAGGTAATCCAGGACGCTGGGTCTCGGGTCTCGGGTCAGACTTGTCTCTCCCTCGGTGGACACAGGAGTCCCGCTCTCTGGCAGAGAAACTCCGGTATGGACCTCCGTCCACAACAACCGGCGCCGCTGTTTACATTCGGCGTAATCGCTGACATTCAGTACGCGGACATTGACGACGGATTCAACTTCTCCCGGACGAGGAAGCGGTACTACCGGAGCAGCCGGAAGCTGCTCCAGAACGCCTTGGAAACTTGGTCCTACTCGGCTGTCAAGCCCGATTTCATCCTCCAGCTCGGGGACGTGATCGACGGCTTCAACAAGCCCAACGGCGCCTCGCAGCGAGCGCTGGACGTGGTGATGAGGGAGTTCGCCTCCTGCCCCGTCAAGGTGCACCACGTGTGGGGCAACCATGAGTTTTATAACTTCAGCAGGAGCCAGCTGATGGGGTCGGCGCTGGACAGCAGCCTGAACGCGGACGGGAGACCGAAGCAGGGTGACATCCACGCCTACAGGTTTAGCCCTTTCCCCGGGTTTGTGTTTGTTGTGCTGGATGCCTACGATGTGAGCCTGCTGGGCATCCCGGAGTCCAGTGGACGGTATGACAAGGCCATGAATCTCATCAAGCTGCACAACAGCAACAAGGATCTCAACTGTCCGCCAGGTATGTAGAAAGATATTATGTACATTTTTGGACAAATGTGCATGAAAAGTGAAAGCGAGACTCTTATCTTTTTTCCACATGAGCGGCGTTTGCGTTAACCGTAGAACTGCTCAAATTGAAATTACGAAAAATAAATTCGCTTAATGGAAACATGCAAATATGAAAAAAACAACCTATCTTTTTTTCGAGGTGGCGTTTCAAGCATGTCGAAATAAATGTCTGAAACACTTTTCACGCCACATGAATCACGTGCTCAACTTCCGGATGTTACTACTGGTGAAAACCATAAAGAAGACTACAGGAAATAGTAGGAGGAGGATGTTTTTTTGTTGTTTGTTTCTTGACAATGTGCAGGTGGCTCAACTGGAGCTTTCACAGCATCGACGCTCCCAAGTATATGGAAGTAAAGTGGCCTGTTGCTGTCTTCTCTGATGGCGTTAGCATTAGCGCCAAGGCTGAATTATGGATATATCTCATTTATCCATTGCTGCCATTATATTTAACCACTTATTGCATAAGCAGGCTTATTCACGTCACGTGTGATTTTAATTTAATTTCTTAATTCAAAAGAAACACCACAATTGCAAAATTGTGCTTTTTCAACATTAGCAGAATATCGACAAGGACCTGTGCATATTTGTAATGGAAACGCAACTATTGCCACATTACAACCACCAACTGCGATGTTTTAGATTTTTTTATTTGACAGACTCACACAAAGTAGTGTATAATTATGGCGTGGAAGAAAAAAAAAAGTTGGCCGATGGATAGTTCCATCCATCTTGACGAAAACCTGTTCCACAGCATTATGCAGCCACCACCATGTTTCGTTGCTAGATTGGTGTGCAGGCCGATGTGCGGTGTTAGCTTTCCTCCAGCCACAGCATTTTGCGATGGAGGTTAAAGCTCAATTTTTATCTCAACATTCTCACGCATGTTTTGCTATATGCTTTACATTTCACCATTTTCCTTCTGCGCTACTTTGTGTGGTATAAAATCCTCAGGAGGTTGTGGTTGTAACATAATAAAATGCAGAAGCATTAAAAAGATATCAAATCAGCCTATCCACGTGATTCGTGGATAGGCGTGATTCGTCAACGTTTGCTTTGCCTTTTCACAGAGTTGCAGTGCCACAGTCGGTTTACGATGTTCAACGGTGGGTTCAGTCAGGAACAGCTGGACTGGCTGGACTCGTTGCTGTCTGTGGCGGATGAGAAACAAGAAAAAGTTACTCTTGTCAGTAAGTGAAACTTGTTTCTAAGTGACTCACATGTATTTCCCTTAACTTACAAGCCACTTAGAAGCTAGGGCTTATGTAGCCAGAGATTATGGTATTTTTATTGTCACTTTAAGTTTTGCTTATTGTTAGCTTAATTTTAACCAGGCTTCAGTGTAAAGTTGCTTATCCGTAGAGATGAAATGGATATTTTATGAGAGAAATTATTTAGAGATCATTCTAGATAACAGTTTCCCATTTGTCATATTGCTCAGAAATATGGAGAAATTCAAATAAAAATAACATATTGACATATAAGCTAAATTACAAAATGCTGTTTTTGCTTATGAATAGTCAGTTATTGTGAGTTGATAAACATTTTATAAAAGCAATATTTTTAAACACTTAGGGTATATAAAAATGTTGGAAGTACTATGAAAAGTATTGAATAAAAGTCTTTTCTGGAATTCAGAAATTATTTAAATCAACAGAGTAAATATAATTTGCGATGTTTGTTAATATTTGAACATGCTAAAGAGAAAAGTCAAGTAAAATCTGCAGGTCTTTCAGTTATCAGCATGAAACTGTTTAAAGAATTGAATAATGATTACATTTTTTGTGAGATTCTTTAACAGAATCTTAAAATGTAAAATGATAAAAGTTTGATGTATGTATTGTGCAAAGTTTCAGGCTTTTTTACTTGAAGCCCTGGCAAACATGTATGCATGTAATGTGACTATGTGTTTCAGGTATATACATTCAAATTTAAATATAAATGTTTTTATGCGTACTTATGTATATGGAAATTAGGGTTATCTTTCATTACTGTAGGTTGCTGAGTATATGAATAGGTAAGCCACTGATTCATAAACTCAGGAAAGTATATTCCTTTTTAGTTAAATTATCCATCCATCCGTCCATCCATCCATTTTCTTTACACCCTTGTCCCTCAGTAGGGTCAGGAGGGTATCTGGTGCCTCTCCAGCTAACGTTCCGTGCGAGAGGTGGGGTTCATCCTGGACAGGTCACCAGTCTGTCGCAGTTTTCATAAAGTAGTATTTTGTTTTGTTTCCTATTTTTCCCCTTTTTTTGTAATGTTCCTAATTTACCCAAAAATGAAATGAATCTGGGATTTGTACCATCTGCCTACTAAGAAATTAACATTTTGACTGGAGCACCTTCCCCAACGTATTATTATTATTATTAATAATAATAATTTATTTATATTAAATTTTTTTCCAAAAATAACTTTTAAAAATCTTTATTCCTCTGGCAGATTGAAAGCAGGTAAAATACGGTCAGCTAAAATTCACAGAAGACAGAACCAAGTAGCAGGCGATTCCAGATGTCTTATATCTCTCCTTTCCTTACCGAGGTCACATTCCAGTTCACCCCGGTTCCACGGATTATATCTGCCTCGCGTGGAACCATGAGGAACTCCTGGCCATCATTCGCTCCCACAGCTGCGTGGTGTGTTATATGGCTGGCCACGCCCACGACGGCGGCTACTGCCTGGACACGGGCGCACACCACCTGACGCTGGACGGGGTGATCGAGACCCGACCCGACAGCGACGCCTACGCCACGGTCTCCGTCTACCCGGACAGGATGGAGCTGGCGGGGAGCGGCAGGGTCATGGACCGGGTGTTTCTGTTTTCCTGATGACTCGGCCTACATGGGGGGGGGGAAACTGTCACGCCATTAAAATGTTCAGCACATTTTCTGGGTCACTTTAATTGACGAGACGCACGACTCATAGCGGAAGACCGACAAATGAAGTACAAATGAAGCAACGCCTCCCAAAATGTCTTGTACTTGAATTTGAATCGAAAATAATTATGTTTGCACATTTATTTACATAGGAATATTTTTAAGAAATTCATGATGGCTGCTTCTGTTGGTTTGAATCCCACTGTACAGAACTGAGGTTCTACTAATGAGTTGTTACGCACTGACTTAAACGCAGATCTCTTAGAATTTACTCTGGAAATCCGTGACTTTAATAATAATAATAAAAACACATATAATAAGTGTTCAGTTGGATAGAGGCAGTGTGTGATTCATTCACTTGAATTTGTTTGCATAACCTTTTTTTATGAGTGGAAGGTTGTGGCAAATTCATACTACTTGCAGTTTATTAGAAGTATGTGCTAGAGTAACTCAAATAACTTTTGCTAAGAAATTTACATTTAAAAAAATATGCATGTTATTTTCGCATTTTAGAAGGAAACTTGCGGTGTTTTTACGTACTCAAGGGTTATTAATAGTTCTTCCAGAACTTCTAAGTGGCAAAATGAATTGTTTTGTAGTATATATTGGGGGAAAAAAAGTTAACTCCCAACTTTTTTTCTTTGTGTGCCATAATGTGCATTTGGAAATAAAAGGGAAATTCTGTGTGTTGTTTTACATCAAGTTAACCCAAACAGACTGATTTTAGCGCAGATTTGCCACTTGTCCTGACATATCCACCCAGAGAAGACTGAAAGACTCCTGTCTGATAACACATGCAAGTCTATTCTTGCATTTTGGAGGTCATGATTCGACTTGCACAGTCGTTTTAAATGCTGACAACCCAACATTAACAACAAAACTAGTGTGTATGTATAAATAAAAAAGCTCTAGTCATTCTTCTGTTTGGATAAAATAAACCAGAAAGATTAGTACAGCAAATTTTAAATAAAGGCATCCACATTTATTAAAAAAGAAGTTAATTTTATACAGAGCGAGTACAAGACATGTCAAAAAGTATTCATGTTTAATTAAGTATAAGGTGGTGGTAACGTAACCAGGATTTTCGACCGTCCTTAAAGGCAGCATCGGCCCAGACGTGGCCGTGGTGCAGCTGCTGCGTTCAAGTGACGCAGTGTCCCGTCTGGAGGCAGGGCAGCCAGGGGAGGGCGAAGTTTCACTCTGCATTGCAGCCCGAGCGCTGGCTGCCGCCGGAACACAACAATGGCGACTCCCAGTCCGAACGGCAACTCCACGGGCTCCGGCAATATTCTGGGGGCCACGTCGCATCACCTTCACCAACAGACACAGAGCAGCAGCATGCAAGGTGGGCACTGACATTCACTCTCTCGGTCTTTTACCGTATCTAGCGTAGATAGCCAACTTAGTCGGAAAAGATAGCTTGTGGCTTTCCTGAAGCTAACACCCACCCCCCTCCCCACCGTCGTCAAATAGGACTTTTGTACATTTGTGTTTCCGGTGATAACGTTCAAAATAAAATACGTATGCGTATCTTGTCATGAGAAATGTAGAGGACTTGTATGACAAATTAAATAAAAATGTACAGGGTGGGTGACAGAGCACTGTTATTTCTGTGCAAAATCGCCAAACACCGCAAAATGCAGCATATATATAAACATAAGTATTGTAGCCAAAAGTGTTTGAACTGTGAAAACTGCGCAATGTACATATTGTTGTAATATCAATATGCAGAGTGCAAAGACTTGGTAATATTCAGTACGCTATATTTCAGATGCTGTGCATTAAAACTCTTTGCAGTGCCATGCTTAAAAGTATCACCACTAATTACAATGTTAAAGTAGTATATCATAACATTCATAAAATATATCAGAAATTGTTTTTTTTCTGTTTAAAATAAAAGCAAGTTGAACATTGTGTATATTCATGTTTATTTGAGAAATGTTATCAAAGAACTCCTTTATCGGCGGCTTTTATTTTGAATGTCTATTTGCGTAGTTTCCGCTTACGCTCTGGCTGATTGGGTTAGCTTTAAGTGGCTCAAATACTAACACGACTACTGTTTTAGCAACTGATATTGAAAGGATAACTGAGTTTTAAAGCAAACAGTCCTTTTCAGATATATTGAAACGTTTCTATACTATAAAGATACTAGTCGTTTGTGTTCAGAAGTTTTCAGCGTAAAGATGAACTCAGCCCGGTTCTGTCGTTAACTCTAATGTTGTTAGCACACTGTTGCTACAACAAGCACAAGGCCCTACTGTGAAATGAATTTGTCTCCCCAGGCCACCGTGACATTTTCAGCCTGTCAGTGCCCGAGTTTTACGTACAGGCTTGGCAAACACTAAACGTATTTCTCGTAGTTATTTTTCGCTGAGTCATAATTTGTTTAAATGCTACTAGTCACGAACGACCTGAGCGTTTCTGTGTTTGCTAACCCAACTCGGAGTTACCGAAATTAAACGCGCTAACATAAGTCGCATTATAAATGTTCTAAACTTGTGTTCATTGTTGCTTATAAGCGTGCTTTGGTGCTAATTGATGAAACAATGGGTTTAGACGCGGCTAAGCTCACGAGCTAACAAGTTAGCAAGCGACTTCCATTATCGGACAGGAAGCATACCATGGGTTATTAATTTCATGCTTATAATTATTGGTTTTTATACATATATATGCTATTCTTAGCAAATTCACCTCCATCACACAGGTTTTCTGAAAACCTTTGGCCTAATTCTGACTGGTTATTTGACCAAAAAATGAGTTTCACCTCATCGACTTGGTGGCTTTGGGATTTGTTTAGCCTTCCTGTTATCTGCAACTCTCTCTAAGTAGCAGAATTAATATGAAATCTTTCAAATTGAATGCAGTTTCCAATCTAAAATCTTCCTTCAACCTTTTTAAATAGCCACAGCCTTTCTATGAATATTTTAATTGGTAAATCTAAGAAGTCTTTCAATTAGTTTGAAAGATCAGTTCAAATAAATTGTTAAAGGTAGAAAATATTATTGCATCCATGCCCTTGATTAGTTTATGCAAACTTCTGACCATAATTCCATAAAAATAAAGTCTGTAAAACCCAAACACATCAGACAGACCCCTGTCCCATAATGGACGCGTGGCAGCTACTGATGCAGCCTTGTGATGAACACATCTAAGTTGCATGTCCTTGTTCTGTGACCGATGTCTAGTGTGAAATGTTTTATCTAAACCTTGCAGAAACCAACACCTGCTGGAGATGTCAAAATGAAACAGGTATTCACTTTTATTTTCCAAGGATTTAGCCTTCTTTTAGAGGATCTGTGTTTGTTATTTTTGTTTTTGATGGTCATTTGTTGGCCAAGACACTCCTTCAGCTTTTCCTTATCCATCCTCTGTCATTAATTTTACCTTTTCTTCCACTTTTTTATTTGTGGAAACATTCACCTCCATCTTATCCTGTCTGCATGTTTTTGCGTCCCTTATCTGGAGTTTGAAAAAAAAAAAAAATATATATATTGTACACGTCAGATAGCAACAATGTCTGCTTCAGAGACACTCTGCATTTTTCTAGTATCTGTTGGAGAGAACCGTCTCATCCCAGCACACAGACTCCCAGTCTGGTTCCACTGGCTCATGTCATTGCTCACAAATTTTGAACTAGGTTCATGCAGAGTCTTGAAAAGTCTGAGGGATTTTATTGTTTTCCAGGTCTGGATAAGTATGGAAAAATAAATCACACCAACTTTTTTCTTTTCACCCTATCATTTAAAAAAATTATATTCCTCCTTGTGTTTTTTTCTTTTTCTGTTATTCTTTTTTGTCCTTCCCTCCTTCTGTCTGTTCTTGTATGCTTCCTTTGTGCCTCTCTTCCGTCTTTGAATCCTTCCTTCAGTTTTTCTTTGTTTCCTTCCTTCCTCGCTTTCCTCATTGTATATCTTTTTTTCTTTTTTTATTTCCACTCCAAGATTTCCAAAAAGGATGCCGACATCACCAAATCCATCATGACCCATAACAGAAGGATAGAAAACTCATCAACATAAAACATATTAACATGTTTTGTAACACATTCAGCATTCTACAAATATCTCACACCAACCATTTGGAAATATCCTAAAAATATCAGGTTTTCTCACCAAACACTGACTTTGCTTATGAATGGGAGATGTAACCAGAATAAAATATCAGTATGTATTAACAAAATATTCCAAAATATATCTGTGTTGATATAGGGAACCTGGGGTAGTTGCCCAAGGCGACAACAGAATAGGGTGCACAAGCACGGATTATGTTAAATTAGCAAAATTATGTCGTTTTTCAGATTCTTTTTTTTTTTTTTAGAAATCTGCTTCCTGCTTCCTTTTATTACTTCAGAATAAGAGTCTCAAACATGGACATATGTTAAGCAAACAGGGTCATTTTTAGCAGAAATGTTTTATTTAGCAGAAGTCATCTGCCAGTGGAATGTGACAAATGCTTAATTTTTGGTCATCTGCCAGTGGAATGTGACAAATGCTTAATTTTTGGTCTGAAGCTGACAAAAAAAATTCAAAACTAGCACCAGTTCTCTGTCCTCTCAGGTTCCACACACACATATATAGCAGACCCACTGTAACCGTCCCTATGTTTCACTTCCAGCACCCATTTGCTGAAAAACAACCCACTTACGCTGACGTAGGCCCTGAGAAAATGTAGTAAAAACACTACCTTTTTTCCCCCCTTTTACTTCAGGGTTTCAGATAAGCCTGTCCGGAGTGCCCCAAAGTAAGCACTAAGAGTTTCACTCAAACCGACTTCTACTCTATGTTGGAACATGTCAGTAGTCTAAAGTGGTTTCCACCCCGTCCAGTGAGCCAAACTCAGGATTAGTGGAAAGATAGTGGAAAACCGGGTTCAGAAGGGACCACTGTATACTACTGAAGGAACCTGTGTGGTGTTCTGGTAGTCGGGTGGGAAGCTAGTGGGGGGTGGGAAGTCTGTCCACTGTTGACTCTTAACACGCCCACCAAACATTCCTTTTGCACTGGGGGCATAAAGGTTAAGGGATCCGTTTGCTCTCCAGCTGGTCGGACACGGCATGGCAAAGAGGACCCAGCACTTAACCTCAGCACCTGAAAGCGACACCTTCATCCCGGTGGTGTTAAATTCACCGGAGTCCAGTCAAAGTGTCGAGTCATCGGTGCTGTTTGAGTGGTGGGAACGCTTTGGTAGAAGGGGAAAAAAAACGGGAGCTGTTTGGGGGTTCTTGCATATTTTAATCGAACAGGGATTTCCAGTGTCACCCCAGTTGTTTTCCAATAATATGAACACACACTGCATGCCATTTGTTTGAGTTTTCATAGAAGTTTGTGAACATTGGGAACCTCTGTACACAGGGACATTCTGCTTCTGTTCCTTCTTCTGACCTCATGAGGAGCTTCAGATAACCCCAAATATTTGCTTTTTTGTATATTGCTTATTGGGCATTTGGTTATTTGGGCTTATCTCAAGTCAAGACACGCATTATGCTGCACTCTGTACACAAATACATCTCAATACATTAGAATATTCTCAATAGACATGTCACAATAACAAATTCTGCCTGGCGATAAAGTGCATCAGAAGATATTGCAATAAACGATAATATTGTTGATTTGAGACAATTTTCAAGTGATAAGACTGTTAAAGTTTTATAAAGAACACTCCAGATTGGAGTCGGAAAAGATGAAACACAACCAAAAACAATGAATAAAAAGGAAATAAAGTCGACAGACTCCTGAAACCATAACTGTGAATTCTATGTAAACAATTTAAAAAAAAAAAAGAATCATTAGAATAAAAATCTTCATTATATCATCCGATTAATCAGTTCCTTAATCATCAAACATTTCATTTCATTTTAGTAACTTGTGTATTACATCACTTCATTGCACACAGATCAATCATTTCTATTCATTTTCATAATTACTGTTGATGAAAAGCGAAACGTTTTGTTTCTCTGAATACTGCATAAACCTAAAAGATAATGATTTTTATGGCAGACATGTTATCTTAAGACCCACCCAATTCTGAGCAAGACTAGACTAAAGGAGAGCATTGAATTGTATTGTATTGAAAAGACATCTTTGTGCAATATAACTACTACTTTTTATGAGCTGTGAGCCTTAATCACCAAAAAGAACAGCAATAAAGTAATTCAGACTGTGTGCAATGAAGAGTTTCATGTTTTATTTAAATCTCTGGTTCTGCTCTAATGTATTGAGATGTGCCTGTTTCGGCTGTTGGCCTCATCTGGGTGACCTCCCTCCCACTCTGTGTGGTGTGCATGTTGTGGCAATCTGGATGTGTTTCTCTCTCTCTCTGCCAACCAGGCAAACGTAAAGCTCTAAAGTTAAATTTCGCCAACCCTCCGGTGAAGCCGACCTCCAGGCTCCCGCTTCATCCCACGGCTCCATCGTTCCAGAATCCTCACATGTAAGTAAAGGCTGGGAAGCCATGAAGGCTTTTTAAAAAATATATATATATACATTTTTTTACTGTCTTTTCCTTAATTACACAGTTTGTTTTAAATATGCTGTGACAGAGGGCGCCCTCTAGTGGTAGCTTTTGTGCTAATGCCAATCTCAACCTGAGAAATTCACTATGAAGAGAGACTTTCTGAAGATGACTCTTTATTCTTTTTCCATTGGCTAAAGCGATGCTAATAATTTGTTAATTATTGTTTAGCAGTTTTTGCCCACAAAGTATTTTTTTTATTGTTTTACCTAATTGGTTTTAGTGCTAAATCCTGAACTCACTTAATTCTTCCTGTTTCCATGCCAGTGATAATGTGGCTAAACAAAAGTTCAGAACCAACTTTATTTTTAAATACATGTATAACAAATCCAAATTTTAGTAGCTTTTTTTTACTGTTTAGGACAGAGTGTTGTAACATATCTATCATGTTTTTTCTCATTATTGTGTCGTTTTCTTTGTGTTTTTTGTTTACATAATTTCCCACAAACGTCAACACCAACATTTTGTAAATGTTTGATGTTTTTCTTTGTTTCAAAACCTAAAAACAGGACTATAATGACGTTTTTTCTTTCTTTTTTAAATGACCACAAATTTCCTATAGTAGATATCTATTAAATTTTTTTGAAGTTGTCTTAAAGTTATATGATGAGTTTTAATTAGCTGGACTGGGGGCAAAAAACAGCTTTTTGCTTTGTAAATGTTGCAGATTCCTGACCTAGACCATACAAGTGAATATTTTATGATATGTTCTGCCAGAATGAAAAAAATGTTTTTTAACAGATTCTGATTAAAGTCTTTAAAACAATTTGCTTACAGTCCCTGCATTTATACATTAATAAAAATACAAGGGTTCAACAAAAGAAGTTGGTCCCAATGTTGGACCGATGTTCCACTGGCGTCTTTTTGATGCTTTCAGCTGAATTTATAAACTCAGACAGCGGTTTAACTTCATAAAAACTAAAGTCTTTAATCAGGATCAGATAAAAAGGCTTCACCTACACAATGAAACAGAGTTTATAAATAAAGTTTGTGACTTTAAAATAAAGCAAATGCTGATGACATCATGATAAGACTCCAAACTGTTAAAACTAAGTGAGTTTGACTACGGCAATGGTTCTGGTTTTTCAGTATTTCCTTTTTTTTTTCTTTTTTTAAAATTCTCCTTCTAATTTCCTCCTCCTTCGTCATCGTCTGGCCTCTGTTTTCTGGTGTTCTGTGCTCGGTGGCTAACGTCGCCCGCCTCCCTTCGTGCAGAGAGCGCCTGCGGACACACAGCATCGAGTCGTCCGGGAAGCTGAAGATCTCCCCGGAGCAGCACTGCGACTTCACCGCCGAGGACCTGAGGGACCTGGGGGAGATCGGCCGCGGCGCCTACGGCTCCGTCAACAAGATGGTCCACAAACCGACAGGCCAGATCATGGCAGTCAAGGTGATTCGCGCCGACCGCGGGAGGACGTCCGTGTGATGCGATCTGGACGTTTTCCGTTCGTATAGCTGACCGCGTCCGTGTGACTTTCCCCTCAGAGGATTCGCTCCACTGTGGACGAGAAGGAGCAGAAGCAGCTGCTGATGGACCTGGACGTGGTGATGAGGAGTAGCGACTGTGCCTACATCGTCCAGTTCTACGGCGCCCTCTTCAGAGAGGTCTGGGAAATCCACCGTGATCTCACTTAAAGGGGCAGTATCACGTAAAATTGACTTTTTTTTTGTGTGCGTTGCATCATGTTATAATGTTATTCCCTGGAGTGTTGCCTTGATACTTTCATTAACCTTTGAGAAATTCTTTGATCTCCATGGCAACACCTGAGTGGACCTAGCCCCGCCTTTGAGTCACAGCTCCTCCTCAGAGCTGCAGCTTCCAAGCTGGTTGTGATCTTCTAAGCTTGAGTTGTGATGACTTCCTGAAGGCGGAGTTTCAGAAAGATCAGGAGCTTCTTAAAGAGACAAAGGCCCAATTTAAAGGCGTTAAATGAGGATGTAAAATTTCTTTTGTCATAGTTGACAAAAACAGGATTTTTTTTTAACATCTTAAGTTAACATAGTTACTTGATTATGTTTTAAAATGGCATTATATTTCTATAAAACACAATACTGCCCCTTTAATCTTTAAAATATACTTTCCTAAAAACGTTAATGCTCATATATTTCCTGCTGTTTAAAATGTCTTCTACTCTTGTTCTTTTTCAGGGGGACTGTTGGATTTGCATGGAGCTTATGTCTACCTCATTAGACAAATTCTACAAATATGTATATTGCGTATTAGATGATGTCATTCCAGAGGAAATATTAGGCAAAATAACATTAGCTGTAAGCAACCGTGTCAAGTTTTTCTCCATGCAATTTACACAGAACAATTCATGAAGAAAATGACCTGAAGGGCTGATATTTTTTCATTTTTTTTTTACAGACCGTTAAAGCACTGAATCACTTAAAAGAAAACTTGAAAATAATTCACAGAGGTAAGAGTTGGGTTTAGTTTTTAGCTCCTTTTGCTTTCATTGCTATCAAATTGACTCAGTTTCTCCGTCTTGGCAGACATCAAACCTTCCAACATTCTCATGGACAGAAGGGGAAATATCAAACTGTGTGACTTCGGCATCAGTGGCCAGCTGGTGGATTCCATAGCCAAGACTAGAGATGCAGGTTGCAGGCCTTACATGGCAGTAAGTGCCAACCGCTTAACCTTCAACTAAATTTGTGGCTCGTTTAATATGCGTAAATAAAAGTTGGGCCCGTTTAGTCAGCAATAAACACACCTTAGAGATATTTCGACAAGGAGATACAAAATTCTTTAAGCTTTTTAATGTGTTTTACTATCAAAACTAAAAGAATAAATAATAATTGTAACAAGTGTAATTTGCTTTGGCTTAATTTTATAGTTTCCCTGGCCTCAACTAGTGTTTATCTGAAATTAGTCAGTTGTTCTTGTTCACTGAATTGACTGAAAAACCTTAGAATCGGGAACAAAAGATCAAATCTACATATTTAAACCAAATTCTCTCCCGAGGAAGTGTTAAAAGTGTCAAAATGTGATTATTTACTTTTGTAGTTTTAATATTTTTGGGTTCACAGCTGATCTGGTTATCGACTAATTAAGCTAAAATAAAAACCTAAAGATAACCGCCCCATCGAATCTGTTTTGTGTGAATGTTTACCTTTTTGTTGCCAGCCTGAGAGGATAGACCCCAGTGCTTCCAGACAGGGCTACGACGTTCGCTCCGACGTTTGGAGCTTGGGAATCACCTTGGTAACCGATAAGATCTCCAGATCTGACTTTAAACCGCAGCTCAAACGAGGCCAGCGCGTGTTGCTCATACTGTTTTTTTTCTTTCTTTCTTCCAGTATGAGTTGGCTACAGGGAGATTCCCGTACCCCAAGTGGAATAGTGTTTTTGATCAGCTGACACAAGTGGTGAAAGGAGAACCTCCACAGCTCAGCAACTCAGAGGAGAGGCAGTTCTCCCCGAAGTTCATCAACTTCGTTAACCTATGGTGGGTGTCGCTGCAGGAAACAGCTCTGCCTCGGTTTGTTTTTAGCTTCCCCAGAAAACAAATTGGATGCCGGTGATTTTAGGGTCAGATTTTTTTGCCTCCCGCTTTCCTTCTGTGCCTTTTCCGTTTCCGGCATGTAAAATCTGACCTGAGCTCTGCTTACGGTGATGGATAATCAGCTCCTTTGTTCTCTTCTTCTTTTCTTGTGCAGCCTTACTAAAGATGAGTCAAAGAGGCCAAAGTACCGGGAGCTTCTGGTGAGTTTCCTTTCATTAGCTTTGTTAGTTCGTCCAGGAGCTTTACTTTTCATAAAGTTTGGTCATAAATTTAAATATTTTCTTTTGTTGAATGCTAAACTGACTTGTTTCTTTAGTTCAACTTGTGAACTTGAAGATGTCACAAAATATTTTGTAAAACCTGTGAGCTGAAGAAGTGATGGCTGTGCAGTGTGAGGGGAAAAAACATGAACTTCAGTAGTTTTGGGGTAATGTTTAACCCAGCCTGGCACTCCTTCAGCCATTCTCAGGAACTTCTTTTGAATTTATTTTAGGTTATTATTGTTGAAATATCGCCACCTGCTGGTACAATCATATAGAACAATAGTTTTTCTTCTCAAAAACAAAGGAATAAATATCCAAAATAGAGAAACTGGGGCACAACTACAAACACTTACACCTTTAATGACTTTTTGTAGGCATTTAGGCCATATTTAACCCAAAATTCGCTCACCAAACCTGGAGTTGATTTGATCTCAGTGGCAGCTAAACAAGCCTGAAGCTTCTTGCCTCGTCTCTCCCAGAAACACCCGTTTATTCTGATGTATGAGGAGCGCTTCGTGGACGTGGCCAGCTACGTGTGTCGCATCCTGGATCAGATCCCTGCCTCACCCGTCTCCCCTATGTACGTTGACTGATGCCAAGAAGAGCGTTCCCATCAGCGGAGGGCGGAGGGGTCCCTTAACGTCCAGCGCGGTGGTACACTAAGCTTTGTGATGCGACGCTTGTCAACTTAACCTTCAGTTGTGTAGGATCACATGTTTGTTCACACGTTCCAAAGAACAAAGGAATTAAATCCAAACTTCCCAGTGCAATAAGATGAAAATCCCTCTCCAAAAGAAGAAACATTTCCCAGTCATTTTAAGATCCCAAAATAATCTCTTCCATGTTAAAGCAGAGAGACTTGAAGCAGCAACTTTGTCTTAGTAAAGCGGAACGCATCGTTTTATGTGACATAAAGAATAGAGTATACATACATACATACATGAACTTGTTCACAAAAATCTACCAAATGAAATTGTGTGGAGCTTATGATGTATGAACAAAACAGCAACCTAACGGATTGTACGTTGTTATGCATATTCGTCTTTGCCTACAAAGACGACTTGTTTGGATTATTGCTCATAGACCTAGTGTCTGAAAATCACACGTTTTGCTGTGAGCACCTTCACACACAGTCAATGAATGGGTATGCAAATGTTTCTTTTCTGAAAGCTTATGGTAGCGTGGCTTTACTTTTTTATTTTATTTTATTTTTTTCAATATGCAATCTGTGACGGCTTGTCTTAAATGTTTTATCTTCTTACACCTACTGCAGTGCTGGGCTCTGTGTGAGCTTTGACCTTTTTGTTTGAGTCACTTGACTAGGTATGTACTATTCCAGAAGAACATTTTCAGTTAGCTACTGATGCTAACTTCTCAAAACAAAGTGCACACAGTCGGGTAAGTTACATTACTTTGTGAGAGACAGAAAAGAAACAGCATTGTTGTACAAGAAACTTTACCGAAAAGAGGAGGAGTTTATTATAAAAGACTTTTGTGAAAGATATACTCAGCTATTGTTGAAATTAGGAGCTTTCTGCGATGTTAACTCTTTCATACAAGATGTTGCTAAATCCTATTTCTGCATAAACTTTTCGTAAAGGCAAACGCCTAACAGTTGACCCATGATTTTAAGTTTAGATTTGTTAAATGTAAAGCTGTTAATCTCTAGATCTTTGATGAATATTTTTTTCAAAATGATTATATAGGTGATCTGCAATTGTTACTTTTTATCCAAAGAAACTTGCAAAGCATTGAAAACCAAAACATTTAACCAAAAAACTAAAAAAACAAAACAACCAAAGGCCTGTTTTCTTTGAGAACATGTGATACTCGTACATTGACATGGAATATATACATTAATAATTTAAAACTACCAAAGGTTGTTAGCTTACCAGTGTTATATAAATTATTATTAAAATAGATTTACTTTTGACTGGCTATCAAAAATACCATAAGTTACAGTTTGTTAAGACATACTTGTCATAGAGTACCAGACAAAGAAGGAATTATGTTTACTGTTATATAAATGTAGTTCAAAGGAAAATAATCCTTAATACTAATGATGCTTTTGTTTATTTTGTCACAGCTAGCTAAAATGCGGCCTGACTAGCTGTAGCAAACAACTAGCTAAACCAGATGCAAGTTTTAGCTAACAGAAAGTTTAGCTGTTAGCTAGATAAAGCTGTCACACCTAACTGTTAAATACATTATAAACTGATATGTTTTGCTAATTTAGCAAAAATCATAGTTTCCTCCTTGTTAGACCACAAACTCTTCTATACATATTACTGCATTTTTTGGAAATAAATAAGGTTCTACTTGGGAGACATGCTCATATATCTTCATAAACATAATCACCAGCTGATATCTGAAACAAGAAGATGCTTAGTTCTGTGACTAAAACAATAAGGCAACACACACACAGAGAATCAAACCTGAATTTAATCCAATGCTACATTGCCTGATGTAAAGTTACTTACGGATGTTGTTTTCACTGATGTAAATAGATATGTATATAGCCAAAAAAAACTGTTCTTGGCAGGTTCCGCTCAGATCTTCTAAGGGTCGATCCTAAAACATGGTCATCATGTCGGACAGGAGAGGAGATGTGGCTTCGTACTGAGAAATGTTACCATATAGACTGTTTTTTTCTCTCCTCAACAGCCTGTCTTAGCGCTGTACAGTCATACTTATGATCACAGATCCTCCATGCTGCCACAAACAGGCATGCGGTTGTAACTACAGCTATACATGTTCTGACAGCTTCTTTCTGTCAAATTAAAGAAATAGACGGAACAACGGTAAAATGCTGCTAATCACATGCTACCAACTTCCATACCACAACTGTTGAGAGGAAGAAAGACCCTCCTCACTTCGTCTCCCGCCCTTTGACCCCTCAGGTCACCCTGGAGCCTCCATGTCCTCCGGTGACTCAGCATGCGTCGGGGCTGAACCCCATCGTGCCATTTCCTCACCTATCGATTTGTTTGGTCCAAACATGTGGTGTCCTAGAACAGGTCAGACTTCAAGGAGGTAGCTTCTTAACAAAACACTTCACACAACACTGTAGAGATCCATCATCCAATAAATTTAAATGTGTAGGAAAATATATAATAGTAAAGTTCTCATTGTGTCAATTCTAGAGTGAAATTCACTGGTTATATTGCTAAATCAGGTAGTGATTTGGTGATATTGTAAAATATTGTAATAGTGCAGTTTCCTAAAAGCTGCCATTGTGGCTCAAATCCAAAAGGAAATTGTATTCTTGATGAGGTTAATTTATTGTTTTGGGAGTTTATCTGAGTCGCATCAGTTTTTTTTCAGTGGCGTTGAGCCAAAAGGAATGTTTAAAATACTTTAATGGTGCTTGAATAGTAAGAATGTAGTGGATAAAACATACCAGCTCCTTGTATGACATTAGAAATGGCCAATATGCTCAGTTAAATGGTTGTACAATTCAACTCTAAGTTTATGAGATTAGTTAAATAGTAAATCTGTTGGAGTATCACTGGTATCGTTACATTTGGGATAGTCAATGAAAATGCATACGTTTGGTTTATTATGGGTCTCTACAGCCGTTAGCTCTGCCATACCTCCCATTGTGCGGGTTGACATCGGGTCATTTTGTTAGGAACAGGGAACAGTCTGGTTTTTTTTACCTGTTCGGGAAAGCTAAACATTGCAACCACCAGATTAAACTCTGTCATAAGGAGTTCTTGTCAGGCCTGTACTTTTCGTCTCCTTCCGGAGTGGCAGTAGATGGCGCCGTTTTCCCTGCAGATCTGGGGTTTATCATGGGATGATGCGTTTCCAGGAAGCTCGCTTGCCACTGGGAAATGAGTCTCCAGGGTACATGTTGTACAAATTGCAATTTACCAGAATGTTCATATTAGAATATAAGATGATATTAAGGGCAATGAATATAATAATGTATGTTTATCAAGGGTTACAATAAAAGTTCCCCATGAAAAAGAATGAAAATGTGTCTGTTGTGTGCTGCTTAGTGACACGAATAAAAAAAAACCTGAAAATACTTAGCTGTGATCATTTTTATTGCTGTTTCAGCTGCATACAGAAATAAATCCATAATACCCTGTTTTTTTTGTTTCTTTTTACTTTTTTTTATAATAGACAAAAGGCAAGTTGGTGGCCAAGCAACATGGAAGCTTCTGTCAGATGTGGGTTTTTTTGCTTTCTGGCCTTGAATAAGGAGAACTATTGCGAGTAAGGCCAGATGGGTGAACAGGACTGGAAAACATTTAAGACAAAGTGAGAACAACTTTGAATGTGATGGAATCAAACCGTGTAAACCATTAAACATGTCCATAGGTTAAGCGTAAAACAGTCAAAAATGCTAAAGTCAAACCTGATTTTACCGAGTAGACTTGTCATACACATATTTTCACTTTCATTTCCGCTTCGTATTTGTGGCAGCAGCATTTCAATATCAGACTCGAGTATAATGCTATATTCTAATTATTAAACTCTTAGTTTGGATCTGAGGATTAACAGTTTTCAAAAATCAGACAATAAAGGCACATGTTCACAAATACATGTCTGACTGAATTATTGACACTGAAAGCCATCAGAAAGGCAAACAAACATCTTAAGAGTAAGCAACTTTCTTACTCAGGTCAGCCATATTGGATATGTTTGGGGTTATTACAGTAGGGGTTACCCCCCCTCCCCCAACTTGGAACCTGAAAATTCATCTTTCAGGACGCACCTTTGGCCATCACTCTGATTACATCTGTTGTTAGACTTTCATGAGGCACTGAATGGAAAAGAGAAGCAGCTCCTATACCATTTCTTCATCCATTCACCAAAAAATGCATGAAGACTGTGATTCTCGGGTCAGTTGTTACCAGAACTATGCCGTAGTGGCAACGACTGCAGATACAGGAGGTTATGGTTAACAAAAATAAATCTCGTCAGTTTCTTGCCCGAATTCAAACATCTTAAATAATACACCTTTACTAAAGTTATACCTTTATATCGAGTCATACTTGTTTGGAAAGAAAAATCAAGAATGTGATAGATTTCCTAGCAAAGATAGTTTTAGCAAATAAAACAGAGGGTGATAATGAATTTAATTTGGAATGTTCAATGGATTTAGTAGATTAAATTTAGCCCTGTCAAAGTCAACGTATTTGGGGATTATTTGCTGTCTTAAACAAAAAGAGAAGAGACACCTGCGCTAGCTGCTTTAGGAATGCTAATTCCTAGCTAATTGCTAATTAGCATTCCTAAAGCAGCTAGCACGAGTTTACCTACAAGTCCCAGCTCTGGGACTTATATTGTATATCTACAAATATACAATATAAATGAGAGCTTAGCTTAGCGGATGTCTAAGTCAAGTTTCAAACCTATAATTTACGTACATCTATATTTAGCCTGATAGCATTTTAATAATGTCAGGTCAAATGAATCCACTTCTTGTTAAAGCTAAGAAGTCATAGATAAAATGTGATAGCAGATTAAGTTCTTGAATATCCAGCCAGCAGTTCTGTCCGGAATTTATGATTCACCCTGAATTATTAAAATGTTTCCATTGCAAATGTTCTACATGTCTTTTCCATCATCCAAACAACCAAACTGGCCCAAAATTTCCCTTTTGGCTCTAAACCAATGTTTCCCACACATTGATATAACCACAATGTGTCAAATAAAATTGTTAGAATAGTTTATAGAAATTATGACTAGAAATTTGTCAAGCTGCATTTTAATTTTGGTTAGTGCTCTTTTTTGGCCACCTTGCGTTTTACAGACCTTTGTTATGCCTTCTAGGGGTTTTCATCAAATATACAGTGTTGAAACCAGATATATGCACATTGTATAAAAAGAAAAACAATTCTCTGACATTCAATACAACTGAACCTTTTAAGGTAAGTTACAAATATTTATATTAGCTAAATGCAATAATAATGACTTTTGGGATATTTTTAATCACTTTCATCAGATTAAGGGGTTTATGCACGCCAAGGTTATTATTTTGTTTACTTTAAAAAAGTCCAGATGGTAATGCCAAGGCTTTATGAGCTTCAGATATATTCATATTCAAGTACAATTGAATGCAGTTTAAGCCAGTCCCTCAAAGAACATTACTCCCTTGTGTGACATCGTGAAAAAGAAACTAAAGAAATCAAGCCAAGATACCTAGAAGAGAGTTATGGACCTCTACAAGAAAGGTTAATTTTTGGGTAACATGAGCCTAACTTTTAACAAAAGTAAAAAAAAAAAAACAAATTAAATAAAAAAATACATTGTGAAGATGCTGTCTGAATCTAGTGAGATATTATTCACATTGAAAGGTTTTGAAAGGCCACTCAGTCATGGTTCCAAAAAGTATATTAAAGAAAAACATAACAATTTGTAAAGGCCTTAATTCTTGGAGACATACCATGGGCTCAGGAGAAACTAAAATTGAAAAATTGGTCATAATGATCTTTGTTACATTTGAGGGAAGAAGAGGGAATCGAACATAAAGAATAAGGTGGACATCTGGTATTTGCAGGGGTTATGGACCACAGCTGCCTAACCCCTGTAGCTGTAGCTAGACCCCAGGAATATCAGACTCCTTATAAAAAAATATCTGCGTATTTTAATAGTTCACACACCAAATATACCATAATATTCATTACTAGGCACAGAAGTTAATATTTACTCTTCATTATTTCAGCTCGAGTACAACCAATCAGCACAGAGGAAAAAATAAACGCTCCTTCCTGGATTAGCTGCTTTGCTAGCAATAGCAGCGGTGGGCCGACAGAGCCAATAAAGCTTTCTCTTCAGGCCTATCAGAATCCCTAAGATGTTTACAACCCAAATTCTAACTTTTGTTCAATTAAATTGCATTAACTTACTTCCAAAAGATTTATAAAATTGCTAGCAAAGCGCATCGCCAGGAAACTGTGCTGGTCTTGTTGATGTGTGTGAAATTATTTGTTATTTTGTATCCAATGTCTTAAGAATATGCAGAAGCTCATTTGCTCTCATGATAAAAAAAGAAATACATTTCCAAGGCAGAACAACTTGATATTGTGAAGACCAGGAAGACTCAGGCGTGAGCTGTACCACTTTATTAAATGGCTTGGATGTGCCAAAAATACAAGGCCATAGAGAAGGACTTGTTGATGGAACTGAAACGTGATTGAGGTTTGTCTTCACAAAGAGAAGAGGATGGATTTTGTCTGTGAAGAAATAATCTGCAACTGAGTGAGTATTATGTGCTTTATTTTTATTCTTTTTTGGGACAATTGGATGTTGTGTAGATATTTAGAGGTGTCCAAACTAGATTTTTTTTGTTACAATAGTATTCACTCTCAAAGGTGAAAAACTCATAATTATTAGGCTAATTGATAAACAAACGGTGCTGCAAATTATGTCGACCCACTTATCTATATATCTTCTCTATATTTAATTGGATAGGGCTCAGGTATTTAGGATTCACATGGTCACTCAGGACGCATTTAAATACGTGGTCTGGATGTTGCATTTAGACCAGGATGCTTGAAAACCCGAAAACTCAATACTAAGGTTTATGTAAGGACTGAACAAACCTTTGTAATACCTGACCCTGTTATATTGCGTTTTTTTGTTTACTATAGGGTTAGTGGCTTGTATACTTGTAAGGCCATAGTGGTGGATGAAATCAGCAAAGCCCCTATGAAGGCCCATGTACCAAATGTATGGCCTGCCACTGGTGTAAGTGGCATTGCTTCTAGGTATTTCGGCTTCCCCAGCTGAAAAGGTGTGTGTGAGCAAGTTCTGTCTGGAGGAATGGGCCATGATTTCAGCAAACTAGTGTGAGAAATTTGTCAGGACGCCCAACAGTATGAATTCAAGTTTGAAGGCAGTTTAAAGGCAATTCTATCAAATCCTCTCTCACCCCCCAAACGTTATGTAATCTTCTGACATAAAAGTAGCATAAATGTCAGACAATAGAAATAAAAAATATTGTCTTTTTATACAATCTGTGTAAAAATGTGCTTTCTGCTGCAAGAACTTTGGAATATTATGTGATTGACAATGTTGTATAGCCTAGAAATTGCTTTGTGGATGATGCTATATATTTAGAACACATACAGGTGTCTTCATGTATTTTCTTTCAATACATTCCAAAGATACTATAGAAATTCAAATTCTTACTTTTTAGAGTGTTCAGAACATTACTGATCTGAGTCATGTTGAGCAGACCAATATGTCTGCTGGCTGTAGGGGGAGTTTCTAGAAGTATTCACAGTTAAGATTTGAATATATTACTTTTTTTTTTCTATTCACAAGTGCTTACAATGGACGGTCCACACAATCGATAACTGTCATTTGAGATAACGCGGCTTTTTCGGTCGGCTCCTTCGCTTTTCCTCACATTTTGAAACTGCTTAGCCTAAAATAATCAGTGGTCCAAAAAAAAATATATATATAATTTTTGGTTACATCAAGAAAGTATCAAAGGAATGTCAGCATAAATACAACATCAAGTATAAATACAAAATCACAAAATAAATAAATGTGATCGACTTTGAAATAGAGATGTTGCAATTTAAGAGGACAAAAATTACATATAAAATTATCTCTTTTTTTTAAGTTGACTTTTTGTAACTTTTAAAATGCCTCTTAGCTTTTGTAGAGCTATCAGTATAAAACTGGGAAATTTTATCCATAAGCATGTTTTGCAGGTAAGGCACAGTTTGTCTCTTGGTTTAAACTGATAAGACCAAAAATTCCTCAGACATCGTTTTCCCCTTTATGTCTCCCTGTACATAAAAATGTCAGAAACTGTAGATATGTATAAAAAAAAACAACAACCATTCCTATATTCAAAGCTCAAGCAAACTGTGACAAATGTGCATTTAGCAAGAGGTGCTCTGTGAGGTTTTATATATATATATGTACCATATTTACATCAAACGTTGAAATGGTGTTATTATACACTTCATTTGTGGATCCTACTTTCTCCCACACCTTTGACTACAGCATGTAGATGTGAGATTTTCCAAAACTGTTGTGATATTTACAATTCGGCCGCTTCTATGAAATCCAGATATTCTTTTAGTCTTTTGGGGGGATTTTTCTTTCTTTTTTTCCAGTAACACAAATATTCACTCTGTAGATATGCAGTGATTGGCAAATTCCGTCTTCAAGTCTAGGTGATGTAACACTGATGGTCCGTACAGAACGTACAACACGTGTCACTGTCAGTCCTCAACTCAGTGACAGTTGTGCGCATCAATGTTCAAAATGGACACAAATTGTATCAAAAAGCACCTGGGGTTTTTTCTTTTTGGTTACAATGACATTGGTGGAAAATAAGTTCAGTAAAGTTAAGATTCAAGATAAAATGTCACCACATCTCTTTAGGCTGTCAAACTTCAGATGACTAGACAAAATAATATTCCACTGTACGACAGCAAAGAGGAACTTCTCACACTTAGACTAAAGCCATCAAGGGAAGAAATCAATAGTTCTTTGGTATTAATGTTGGCATTATTGCTTTCACCAATGCTCCAGTTGAAGGTCCATGGCAGAGTTCAAGTTAATGTCCGTCACATCGAGGAACTCTGTGTTAAAGATACTGGGTGCACTGGGCTGAGCAGCGCCGCTGAAAGCAGTCGCCGAGCTGGGAGGCGTCAGGTCCAGCCACTCCATGGTTTCCCACGGCGTCTCGCTAAAGGCCATGCTGACCATCCCCTGGACCTCAGGGACGGCGAACACCTTACTGCTACCAGGCGACAGAGGCGTGTCCAGCCGATCTCTGTTGGTCTGGAGTTTGTCCTGCTGGGAATGTTGGGGGCGGCAGTGGTGGCTGTGGAGGCTGCCGTACTCTTCGGCGTCTCTGTTCCCTTCGTCTTCCTGGTGTCCGTCCTCGGCAGACATTTTAAGGAGCCCCATCTCCCCTCCCCGTCCCATAGGGTTGCCCAGCAGAGTCTGCAGGTGGCTCTCGGTGGCGTGATTGGCAGCCTGGTCGTAGGGCATCTGGTTGGGGGACAGGTGCTCGTAGTGCCAGTGGAACCTTGGGATGAGGAGGCCGGGACACCCTGGGGACACAGTAATGTGAGACACAACTTGTGTTACAGAGGACCTCTCCCTCTCCCTCTCTTCTCTTGCGTTAGCTGGCATCTCTTAAGGAGAAAGGAAACGATGGATTGTCTTAGCATTTCGAGGAAGTGGAGGCCAACATTCCCCATAAAACTCAGGGGGGTTTTTTGTCTGATGTTTTACATCAGATTTACAAGCTGTTTTTACTCCCAGGACTAATTTTGGGGGCGACTTTCTATAAGCTAAACAGACATTCTGCTTACCTCCACTTTCTATGAGCACATCCAACAGTTCGTCCATTTGCTGACTCCGGGTCAGTTGCTGAAAATGCAATAGAAAGAAATTCTTATCAATCGGCTGTTTGAATCACTCAACTTTGACGTGAGTGAATTCAATAATTTCCCATTATAAGCTCCAGATGTCCCTTAAACCTCCGGAGGGGAAGCATGAAAACTAAGGAAGCTTCATATATCGGTATCAACGTTATCAACCGATTTTTAGTAATTTTTTAAACTTATTCATATCGGTTTAAGTAAAACTGAGCCGATATTATCAACCAACTTTTATTTCCTTCTGGTTGATATTTGTGTGTGTATCAGTCCAAATTTTTTATACATGTATCCCTAATGAAAATGGTTGTAAATTGGACCTCAGGACAAGTCAAAATAAATTCTAGAAGCAGGTCCTGATGATTTCCACTGGAAATACTGGCATTAAACGATGTCTCTTTGTGAAGCATGATACTGGTAGCCAATGATCTAGTACTGGAGTCTTCAAATCCAGTGCTCAAGGACTGGTGTGTTCTCTGCTTCAACACATCTGGGTCAAATAACCAGGTCATTAGCAGGTGTTTAGAGAACTTTCCTGGATATAAAGGAGGCAAATCTTCCATTTTATTCAGATGCGTTTGACAAGGGACATCTGTAAAAGTTACATGACACCAGCTGTTCCGACTGGGTTTGAAGATCCCTGGTCTACTGGTGCCTTTCTCCACGGGCAAGAGGCAGGGTTCACCCTGGACAGGCCTCCAGTATTTAGTGAATCTAGTGCAAGTAAAATGAATACCCCAAATGTTGTAGGGACATATGTCCACATATTTCTGTGCCCTATGTAGTGGACCCCTGCCTGTTTGTGGATCTGTATCTGATGTCTATGTCTGTGGAAGATAACTCCAAATTATTTGTGGATTTTTACAGAGAGCTCATCTAAAATATTTAAAATAAAATGCAGCTTGGGAAGCTGAATTACCAAGGTGTGATATTACTTCACATGCTATTGGCTGGAGTTTTTCAAAGCAGCCAATCCAGAAGCTCCATTTATTTTCTTTGGCTCTCATTGAATATAGCCCCAAGAGTGTAAATGAGTAAGACTTTTTTTTCCTGGATTTTATATTATCTAGTATTTTTGTTAAGTCAACTAAAGAGAATTTAGACAAAAACATGAATGTTTCATGCCAACTTTGCAAACTCAGTCTTTAGTAAAAATCCTGTTTCAGACTTGTCAGAAGGGTTCGAATGTTCATGCAGTGATGGAAGCAATGATTGGGACAAACAGGTGAGACAAAAGTGACGGATTGTCTGAGACACGAAAACAAGAAAAGAGAGAAGAAAACTGGAATTGGAACCGCACAAGTTTAAATTAATTCCCTGGCCAGCAAACTCCACTAAATTTGTTTTTAGCATAGAATTGAGTTTACCTGCTTCACTGCATCCTCATAGCATGGGGGCTGTCTTAAGTCAGATGCATCTGAATCTGAGCTACTGAAGGCAGGGGGGGAGACCTGGCACTTTTGGCCAACATGCCGGGAAGATGGCAATGCTGACATCTATATGAGAAATAAGTGAAAAGTGTCATTAGCATGTGGTAGGGGATCTCACGAAGTTAGAGATGCAGAAGAAACACCAGAAATTAGGGCTCCACCTCTGAGTAACCTCCTCACAGTTATGTAAAGATTAATTGGCGTTTCAAATGGGTTTTACTCGTGTAAAAGAGTGTGATGACACGTAACAGATATGAGAAGAGGGACAATGAGCCTCATACCAAGGAGACAATTCAGAGACAGGTCAGAAATGAACAAGGAGAAGGAGGAAACGGCATGGATGGGAGGTGATCCAGTTAGAAACACAACCTGGCTAATGTTACAACAAGACAACATTCAGATCTTTTACATGTTTACCTTTGGTTGCATATTCTGACTCTCGGCCTTGATGGGGCCGCTGTGGTTAAGACCACAGTCAGGTGAGCTGGGAAATGCAGCCTGAAGGCTTCTTTGGTCGGAAGGATAAGAGCAGTTTAACGGCTGGCTACCAGCCCTCTGCTGCACCTGCAGCAGGCAGGATGTGATGTCAAACAATTAGACCAGCCAAAGGTTTAGAGTACATAGAATAAAGGCTCACAAATGGAAACAACAACCACTGTAAAATTGCTTGTTGAAGTTTAAAACGTATATCACTGTCCAGATTTGATCATGTTTCACCAAACTTCCAAGAATTTTGGAGTATTTCATGTGATAGATTAACACAAAGAAGATTATACATGGTTTCTAAAATGTATTACAGATAAAGATTTCTTTATCTTTAGCTTCCCCGTAACGCCTTTCACGTTTTGCAAATTATTTTCTCATGGCAATCACTGAATGAGCCATTCTGATTCATGAATGTGCTTTGTCTACTCGCTCTATGTTTAGAGTGTCCTTTGTACCTGCATGTTTTGGCCTCTGCCTTGTCCATGGGGGTGTCCACAGCTGTCTCTACCCAACAGAGGGGACAGCAGGTAGGGGCTATTAGGCGACGGAGGCTGGGAGCTGCTGGCGGGTTTTCCGGCAGGAGAATCTTGCGGAGAACACTGGGGACTCAGAAAGGCTGACATGGTGGAGGGGCTGGCAGAGGAAGGGTCTGTGTCCATGCATGGTGGCCCACCAGGACCACCGCTCAGATTTGGAATGGGATTGTTGCAGCACCCCATATCGTCCATGCAGCTGGCAGGAGGGCTCTTGAGCTGCTTGGAGGAGGACAGGGGACAACTAGAGGACAAGGACATAGGCTCTTGCTTGATTGTCACCCCCAGAAAATGCTGCCCCATCATAGGTGTGGCCTGCTGTTGGTGGAGCATTGAGGAGCGAGGCAGTGGAGGGATGGCATCCTCAGTCGCTCCATAGCAGCGTTTCCTCTTGTGAAGTTGCATTTTCAGTTCTTCAACCTAACAAGTACGATGAGAGGTGGATTGGTAAAAGTGCGATCGGCTAATATCGGTATTGGTAAAGTACAACATCCCATTAGGGAGTTCCTCACCTGTCTTTGCTCCTGGTGCAATTTCCACGTCAGCTCCTCAATGACTCTCTGCTTCTCCACCAGCATCTTATCTTTCTCGGCCTCCAGACGTCCATCATTCCTTTCATCCTCTCCTACCCTCTGGTTCCCTCCACACGCCCTGGCACCTCCTCCTCCTCCTGCACCCAGGCCGTCCTCTATGGCAGTTTGGGTTGGGGATGGCTGCAGGTTGAACTGGTTTGGAGAGGACATGGGCACGTCGCTGAAGCTGTCCGGGAGGGAGCCGCTGAGAGACAGATCAGAGGAGGCCGGAGAGATGGGCGGCGTGGAGGAGGTACTTGGGAAGGGAAAGTATCCTCCCTGCGACAGATTGCTGGAGGAAGACGGGGACTGGTAGGAAGACAGGGAACCAGTGGGTGTGACCGGAAAAGTTAAAGTTGTGATGTCGGAGGACCCTGATGGTGAGGAGTCCGCGTTGGAGTCCTTAAAGGGCCGGAGTCGTTCGATGAGGGCCTGTTTGGTCCCTGAAACAGGCATGCCGCGAATGCGCAAGTGTTGCCTGAGCTCGGAAACCTTACAGGACAAAATATAGACACAACATAAATACAGAATAACTGTCAAAATTAAAGCATGTAACTTTTTTAGAAAAAAAAAGTTTTGTTTTCTTTATATATAAAGTTATCATTATGTCCTGACTGTAAAATAACAAAGCTCAGGTTAGTTAGAATGGCCAGTGATGATGGTGGATAAACAGTTTTCCTATAGCAGTAAGTTGTTTCTCCACCACATTTAGCAGCACATACACGAGCTTGACTGACGATGCTAAGATACTCCTACTGACTCTGATTGGTTGTTTTTGACCAGGAGTGGTGCATTTCTGCATATGGCAATAGGAGCAGTGGAAGGAGGTGGAGGAGATCCGTCTTTTTCAAAGATTCTGTCTCACACCGTACCGTCACGACATGGTGACAGTTTTAACAAATGTATATAAACCATATTTTTGTAAAAGTTACATACTGCACCAACACTTTGACTTTTAATTGCTAATAAGACTTACTTTAAGGTCATCCAGATTAGCAGGTAGTGGACCAACTTTGACAGGTGAAACGTTGTTTTGATTGGGAAACGTGTTCTTGACGGGAGAAGAGGAGTTGCTGTTCGAGTTGCTGGCAGGACCACTAGAGGCGCAAGATGGTATCTGCTCACTGTTGCCCCTGGAAACGGAACATTGAAACAGATTAATCTCTGGGGAAAACATAAGGTTACCTTATGAACAACAAAATAGCCAATTTTCTGTAGCTAGTCTTTATTGGACATCATCTCCAATCTATCGTCTTTCAATGGCAGAGGTCCATTTTGTAAGTGCTGTGACTTACTTCTGGGTGCTGATTGGCAGCTGAGGCTGGTAGCTGAAGGTGGGCTGTCTCTGCTGGACTTGGGCCTGCATGGAGTGTATGTGCTGCTTTTGAGGCTGCTGCATCTGTGAATGTGTGTGAGTATGTTTCTGTTGGCTGAGGATCTGAAGCTGCAGGAACAGCTGCTGCTGCTGCAGGAGTCGGGCATAGGCTGAGTCCATGGGTGGAGGAGACTTCTCCACCTTTTGGTCTGGAGGAATGTACTGGTGGTACTTGAGCTTCTTTACTTTTGGCTTCACATCTTTGGGCTTCTTATGTCGGTTCTTGTCCGACGTCTTGGACTGTTCAGAAAAGGGAAGTGAAACTGGTCGGTTGGCACGTCAAAAAAAAGATGGCAACAAGATTCAAAGATTGCTAACCTTGACTATTGCAGGGACTGGTATTGGTGGAGCTACCTGGTTGGTGTTAGGGGAAGACAGGCCTTCTTCCTGGCTTTGGTCTGGTGGGCCTCTGGTTGCACTACCCTGTGAAAATACCAAACCCATCTTTATGTATTGATGTTGCAATGACAAATGTGATTTGACACATTGTGCAGCTCTACTCTTTGGATTATTAAAATGCCTCCATAAACCATTTTGTTTGGTAGAAAACACATAAAGCTCGACATGGGACTAAGATAAACTTAGAAATCATTCATTTATATTTCATCAAAGACGTTTAGACGTTTGGAATAATCAGTCAGGTTTTTATTGAGTATTTAGGAGACAGGAATTAAGTGGAAAAAAACCCAACAACAAGCAGGTGAAATCTACTGAGCAGAACTAATGACACTAATATATATTTTGGGAAAAGGTAACTAGTAACCACCTGATTTTATACATCTTTGCTTTTATGCAAGCACTGTGAAAGTATTCAGAACTGATTGCACATGCCATATTTTTCAGCATGAATCAGCCATAAGTGTAACTCCTTGATTGCAAGTTTCACATAAAGTATCCTAGTCAGCTTCATTTCTTATTTCTTGTTACCATTGTTGGCATCGACAAATCTAAATCCAGTTTAACAGTTAGGGTAGTGGACCTCACTCTGCCACCACAGGAGGGCAGCAGAGGCACGAATGTGAGAAGGTAGGACAAGACACCGACGGTGGGACGGAAAAAGACGGGCAGAGCAACGGGTTGTACCTGTCGTGGGCTGGTGAGGGCAGGTGAGGAGGAGGAGGAGGCCGTACTGCCGACAGCATCCGATGAAGGACAGGCTGAGCCCTGAGACTCGTCACTGTGGTTCTGCTCCGGTGAGAGACTCTCGCTGCTGCTGTCCTCCTCAAAGGCATACGAGTCCTCTTGCTTGGGGAACTTGCCATGGTTCACTGTGGGAGGAACAAAAAGAGAGTGATCAGTTAGATTGTAGATCAGTTAGAGTGATCAGTTAGCATGTGAAGATTACATCTGGATCCATGACGCAACATTCTTGGTTAGGGTTAAACAATGTTGGTACTAACTCACCAGGGAGAAAAGAAATTGCGTGACTCTGGGATCAGCTTAATTGTAAATGACCTCATTATCAGAAGTGAGACGGACCACAGGAAAACTCCACAGAGCTGAGCTATAAAATTTGTCTAACCCTTAACATTTGTTTTCTCTGTCAAGTGAGCCGGAAACTAGAGCAACTCTATTGGCAACAGCTCCAATAATGAGAGGAGAGCCAGTTAATTTCAGTTTAACTCTGAACAGGTGGAGAGATAAAGGTCCTCCAAGGGCTGAGGGGAGTGTAATTGTCACAAAGTAATTATGGCAGAATGTTTATTTGTACTTTATGCTGCTCTAGAGCACAAAAGAAGCTGAAATGATAGTTGTACAAAGGCAACTACTGAGATTTTGTTAAAACTGCTTCCATTATGCTTAAATGATACAATTACTCTTAAACTAGCTGTAAATCTGGCATCCAGAGAAAAGTACACAAAGGTTGTCATGTTTTAAGTATTGTTTTTGAAGCTTTTTATACATTTATGAACCATAATAGTAAACATTCTGGCTTAAACATAGATGTATTAAATGTAATGGAGCAGTTTTCAGGGTTCTGTGTGCACATTTTATGTTCTCCCTGTACAAAAGTGTAGGAAATTTCTTTCAAATAACTAACTGTAAGTGTAGAACAATGGCAGCTGGAGGCTCGTTGCCACATTAAGGGTCCAGCATAGTCAGACTCAGGTCCAGTTGTATATATAAACAAACACACCCAAGAAATTCTGACCATTCACCAATAAGTTTCATATGGACCAGGGGGCTGAAAGGTTGCCAGGGGGAGAGAGCGGATTGATGGACCAAATAAGTATTGCTTTAACTTCCTGGTTGCTGGTTAGTCTTAATAAGCCACTCTTTGTAACTTTTGTTACTTAAAGTTACAACCTTCAAAACCGTTTTTTGAGTTGAAACTCTAAGGTAGCATGCTGTGTCAAATCCATACCTCAACCCCGTGGTCTTAAATCAACCCAGCAAAGTAAGAGAGTAACAGTTACCATAAGATGTTAATGAGTTGGGTGTAAAATAAGAATCGTGGCACAGCCAATATTTTCCTCAAGCATGTAATGGAGAGTATATTTCAGAGAAAACAAGATGGATCTTCCAGCACAGGGGCCCAGTATCCTAATCGTTCTACATCACAACCAGCATATCTGGCTGTTTTAAGTCCGTCACTGACACCTACTACCACACGTCAGACTCGAGGTGTTACGTTGCCCGGATGTGGGATCAAAACAACCTACTTTAGTTCTGCCATGAAGCTGATTGGCCCATCAGATAAGGAGCAGAGCTTTGATTGGAGCTGGCAGCAGCTATCAGACAGAGCTGAAGGCACAAAGCCAGAAGGAGGGAAATGGTACAGGTTGTCCTGTATGTGTGTGTGTGTGTGTGTGTGTGTGTGTGTGTGTGTGTGTGTGTGTGTGTGTGTGTGTGTGTGTGTGTGTGTGTGTAAGTGCCTGTGTAAAGAGGTACAAGATTGTCTTTTTGTATCCAAACATGTGACAGGCTGGAACAGACCCTGGTTTCAGTCACAGCACCAGGCCCAGTCTGTGCAACTCGATGACCTTGTAGTAGACACACACCAATACACACGAAGCTGAACACACTACTCAGTACACAGCATTGTACTTAGGGCTATTTCCTCCCACCTGTTCACGTTTAACTCTCAGCACTCAGACACACTGTTGTCCTCGCCTCTGTGACTGTTTAACGTAATTTTCATGTCACCGGGAGATTGAGTTGGCAGAATTACAGGAAACCGGTACGCTGCTGACACTTCCGCTTTTTAAGTGACCGGCTTAGCGCTCGCGCCGTTTCCAACACTGTCGGACAGAGGTCAAACCAATCGGTGGGAGTGTTGGGTATGAAGACAGAGAGCCTTTAGGTGAAAGGTTTATCCTGCGGGCGCAACAACCGTCTCTGTCATGTGCCTTAATTGTAGGTGCATTTCTGGAAGCAGAGAAAGCTGAGGTTTGGCCGAGGCCGTGCGTAAACACACACGCAGGTATGTCGGCACAAGTACGCACTCAAACTTGAGAACACTTCTTCAGAAAAAGACTGGAAGCAAATACAGCTGCTGGCCGTCTTAGTAAAGGCAGCTCTCCTCCTCCTCCACTGTCCTCCAGCTGCCTGCAGCACTTTGGCTCCTTTATGCAACGTGCTGTGGTGTTAGGAGGACCAGAGCCAAGCAATGTGATGACTAAGACTCAAGGTTCCGGACAAAACTCAGTGGTGATGCCATTAAAATTTACAGATGGTGTCTTTTCCCTGTGACAACCCATTTTAATAGTTCAAACACAAATATACCTTAATGTGAATTGATAAACAAGTGGAAGCCATCTTAGCATAAATATAGAAGTTAACGTCTGTATTTGTAGATGTTAACATCTACAGGTGAATCTGGAAATACTGATGATTTAATCTGAACCGGAAATAATTCCTGTTTTGAACAGTTTTCTCTTTCCTAAAAATAGGGAAGAAAACAGAAATGGGTAAACCCAATAAAGGATGCACTACTGGGTTGAAAACTCTAAGCTAGCATCCTGTGTCAAATCCATACCTCAACCCTGTTGTCTTAAATCAACCCAGCAAAGTAAGAGTGCAACAGTTACCTTAAGATGTTAATGATTTGGGTGTAAAATAAGAATTGTGGCCCAGGTAAAATCTTTTGAATATTTTACCCAATAGCTACAGCAGATTATGTCACTCATGTAATACGGTATCAAAGGAAAATATAAGATCCGTTCTTATATGCTTTATAGTTAATCTAGTGTGTTTCTAAAACCTGCATCTATCTTGTCTGTACACCGACAGCAGTAAGCCGTTGATCAGACGAAGGTCTTTTACAAAGGGTGATGAACTCAAAAGATGCCCGACACCCAACTGTGGAGTCACAAATATCACAAGTTAGCTCATATGCTAGATCCCACAGCAGTGCCTTTCTCGGCTGAAGGTATAATATTAATTCCTGCCTGCTGTGGGGGCCCATGCCCAAAGGCCACTTCTTAGTCATTTCCTCAGCAAACCTAATTTGCTTAAGTCTAACCAGAGTTTCCAGAGAGGAGCCGTCAAAGGGGAGATCAAGATGACGCAGAGTAAGACATCAAGATCATGTGAATGAACATAAAAATAATGAATCCACTTCCACTGACTTCTTCATATCATGGATGACTGGGAACACAACTCTGGAGTGGTCAATCTGGGTAGTGTTCATGCTTTGAGACTCCTTTGGAAAGTTTGCTTTGAGTTTTGACTCATCTGTGGCTATGAATGAGAAGACCCACAAATTAGCCTTTTATTTTCTATTTTTTTACACCCAAAGCAAGAGTTTCTCATCACAAAGTCCAGTCTATTCCTTTCGTTTGTCTCCAGTCTCATTTGGTTTGAGGTTCAAGGATAGGAGCTCAAGGCAGCCAAGGCGGGGTATACATCTAATCTGAGAACCTCAGCGCCTCCTTTGAGCTCAGGTACAAAAAAAGTCATCAATAATTTAAGAAAACATGGGACAACACCGACAGTACTGAAACTGGAAGAAGAAAAGGCAGAAACCGCTCAACGAGGCTACAAAGATGATGTCAGCAACACTTCCTAATAAGAGCAAGCATAAATCCAAATCAACATATTGATTGATCCAGCCAAAGTTCAGAAGTAAATCTGACAGCAGATTTGTGGGGTTGCCTGAAGAGGGCTGTGGACAAGAGATGTCCTCTCAACTCGAAAGGTTTGGGGAACTTTAGCAGGCAAAATGGGAAGATGTTGTGAAATGCAGATAGACTTCTATCAAAGAAGAGTGAATGCTGAAATTAAGCTAATGCAAATTTTTAATAAACATTGTAGTATACTGCAGAATGCCAAACAGAATCCTGAAAATGTTTTGTAATGTGCAAAAAATTTCACATATTAAAGAAAAGGTTATTTCATGCACTCATCAGTTTACACACTCCACACGCCCAGTCCTTTGATTCCCCCCAACAAACAATGTTCCTGTGCCGGATCAGCTCTAATGTGAGTCCTTCAAACACTTTGAGTGGTAGGAAAATAAATGTAGACGTGGTAATTAAGGTTGGTGAGATTCTGAATCTTCCACAGACTCCCTCTCTCTGTTAAATCCAAGGTAAATAATCAGGGCCAGAGAGAACCTGGCATGGCCTCCGTTCAATCTGTGGCATTCGCCGGGCTGAGTGATTGTCCAGCAGAGAACTGAGAAACTAAATCAGTTTGATTATCCGAGTGCATAAAAGAACAAACGCACTTATTTGGTCAAATATGATTTTAGTTGGAGATTTCAGAATGATGAGACGGGATTGTGGGCCAAGAAGAAATGAAAGATATGGAGCTTCTGGACATCTAAGGTGGAATATTACTGTTTAATGAAAACTTCATCAGGTATGAAATACTTTATTTGAAAGTAACACACACAAAAAATGATCTAAAATAGGAATGGTGTGTGATGAGAATTATTAAACTTCAGATAAAGCAAATATTGTACTTTATGTCTCACTCAGATCAGACATTTACAATTTCCAGGAGATCAACAGTCTAGGCTTTTCTCCAGTATGCTTGTTTCTCTAAGCACTGGTCTATTGTTGTTTTCAGAGAGTGGAGTGTGAAGTAACCACATCTGGGTTCCAGCAAATAATACCTTTTTTTCTTTTTTTTCCCCCAAAGCATTGAACCATTCAACCTCAGTTTAACTGGAGATTTTTTAGAAAATCACGGCTAATTTTGTTATGTTAACCACTTCTCTACAATGCTGTCTAGGGGCTATACATGTTAACCCTAATTAATCTCAACAAAAAAGCTAATCCTATTTAATAAAAGTATCAAATAAAGTTTGCGACATTGGCTAATAGCACCAATTTATGATGTGCAATTAAACCTGCTTTGCATTGCCTTCTCCAAAGACAGAGCTAGAAAATAGAATGACAGAAATTAATGCAGACCTATGGCAAACCAACAGCTATGTGGAGATTTTTTTTTTTCAGATCTAAAACCAGATTTATTATTTGACAGGAAACAATTATATGTCTGGACAAACCATTGAACAATGTAGAAAGATGCATCAATGATATGAAAGAAGTAGAGACAACAAGGAAGTGGACATACAAAAATATGAATGTATTGGGAAAAGGGAAACAATACAAAAGATCATTGTACTGCGGAATAATTTGTGAAATGTAAAATAAAAGCAATATTATTCAAAACAATTTAGAATTCAGTTCAAATCATGAAAGGAGAAAAAACAACACATTCCCTATAACACATAATGAGCTCAAATGAAGCAGATATGCAAGTTTAAATTGCAGACATTAGCAGCACCATTCAAACATGTAAACTTTTACAATTAAGCAGAAATAATAATTTAAGTTGCTTTGCAAGATGTACAAAAGTCTCCGAAAGTTATAATGCACATCTGCTGACAGAGCTGAATGCTGTAAAGGTTGAACGGTTAAAACAGAACAAAGTCTACAGCAGGCATTGGCGACCCAAACAATTGATCAAAGAATGTGAATGCTATTTCTTCTGGAATTAATAAGTGAGGCACTGGTTAAAAGTTGATTAACAGTCGTCAGTTTGTGACCTTTAGCTTAGAAAACCCAAAGCACATGAGCAAGGCCACATCAGAAACTGAGATCGAAAGGAAAAAGAAGAGGTTGGAGAGTCATAGTCAAAGTCTTTCATTAAATACGACTAAGAGGTGGCATATAACAGGGGGTTAATTCCAAAAAGCCCTGAAATGTGTCGGAGTTAGAATATTTCTATAACAGAGTGGATCTAAATTCCTCTAGAACTTCTCACTCTCAGAAGTGTCGTAAAGGGCCTGGTTTTCCCGTAATTATTTATTTATGTTTTTGGTGATCTGAAAAATGTAGTTGAGAGAAACAAAAGCAACAGCGGAAGAAATCTGTTAGGGGGCAAATACGTTTTTGCAGCACTGTATGCCTGCTGAATGACAGTGAGAGGGAAGCTGGATGGGCGAAAAGTGTCTCCATCCAGGTTTAAAGGATCCCTGGACGAGGATCTTAAGGCACAAGCAGGAAAAAGCACTGTAAACCTGCTGCCAGCTACGGCTCTATTATCTTTATGAGGAAATATTAGATTGGATATGTGTGTGGAGTCAGACCTGAGGCCAGCAGGGAGACAGTGTGCTTCAATGCAGGCCACACGCCGGTCAGGCTTGAGAGGCTGGGGCGGATTCTTGAATAGTCTAATAAACACCAGATGTTCTCTGGGTAATGTATACACAGACCCTGTGCCGTGTCCATCTTCCCCAGCAGGAATAACACAGCTAGGCCAAGGCAGCCGGCATTTGAAGATTCACATCTACAGAAGCGGCAACAGGAGGAGGAACGTACCGCCGTCGCCTTTCGGAACGTCTTACTTTCGGTGCTGTTGACAGAATTCTGTAGGAACGGGCGATAAGGAATCTACGGCCTGGGTGAAAGGAAAGTACAAACAAACAGCGCCAACTCAATTCCCTGCAATCGAGAGAGATAACCAGCCAATTGAAATTTCTTTTTTAAAAGAGAGCTCGGTTTCCCGTCGACCAATTGCGTTTCCCCTTGTTGCCTTATCTGTGACAGACTCCTAGAAACTGATAGGGCCTAGCCGGACCTCTGGATTCCGTTCCCCCGCACACTTACTAGGGCTTTATCTGGAGATTGGAGCCTCTGTGAAATGGCAAACGGTGCCAGTGATATCATTCAACAAATCCCTGGTCTGCTACCCATGTCCCCCAGTCACCTTGTTGATTCTATATGGGAGGAAAGAAAGGTCTAATGCACTGGCCTTTCTCATCGCTGCTGCCATGTTTGCAAATACAAGATTATGTTGCTTTAGAGTAACATTAACAAATATAATACTTCTTTACATTAGCTTGAAAAAGTGCCATGAAGTTTGTGTCGCGACAAAATGAGAGACAGTTCAAGAGGTTTGAATTCTGCTTCAAGGCAATAGTACATGCAGTTCTCTGCCGTGTCATATCTCGGCCAACTTTCTCATGAATATTAAAGAAAAATCCACGTTTTCATTCGCCTGGTTGCTGGCAGTCACAACTAAACACAATACCTGTGAACACTGCGGTGTCTCACTGATCTGAGGATTACGAGGCCCCATAAATCGCAGAAACTGCGAGGATTTAGGAGAATACTCGGCGCACGCAGGCCTGCATGTCATCATAGCTGGGACTTATGTGACATTAAAAGAACAAAGCCTTCGCCTTGTAAATGGCAGCTCTCTCCGCACGTTGTCGTGCTCGGGCGCGTCTTCTCTTTGATGGCGCGCAGCCCTGTAAACAGGTTCTCTCCCGCTCTCTGAATCGAGCCCCTAACGGTTGCAGCCTCTCCTGAGGCAGAGAGATTCTTCCATCACGAGAGCATTCCTCAGCGGTCACTCACCGACCTGCCTGGTTTCTGCCTGTCAGGATGAATACGTCCACCTGCTTTATCTGTAGCCATCAATAGTCCTGTCACCTGATAAATTTTGCTTAAATGTACCAGTCATTCTGAAAATGAACATCAAAAAATGTCACTTACCTCCACTAATTCTGCAGTGAATGTCTTTTGACAACATCAGCTTTGCTGAGACTCATGCTACTTGCCTAGTTTTTAGTTTTAATGTATACCAAAGATGTGAGGTATATGGTTATCCTGACTTGAAAATTACAGAAGTGCCTACCATTAAATTTTAAGGGTAGCACTGTTGTGTTCTCATTAGCAACACAAGTACCTGGCATGTATAACTTGGCCCAATCTAATTTACAAGTTGGCTTACTTTTAGTGTTGGTCTGAATCACTTGAGATCAGCTTCCAGATCAGCTGCTTTCTGTAGTGTCATTCAATGGATGGTCAAGACTTAAATTGCCTAAGTCTCAATACAAAAAGAGCTCACCATACATAATGGCACCACTTCAAAGTTTTAGCTCAGATTTTTCTTCAATAACAATAACCTGTTATTGAAACACCTGAGTTACTGCACACAAATCCCTAATCCATCTATCCACACCTAATCCATCTAACAGGACACCAAGATTCATTCACTTCTTTGTTTGTGGAAGAGACTCCAAGAGGGAGCAATCCGCCTTCATTTGGTTGACAACAATAGGTGCTGACTGTCATCAGGGCCGTCCCACACTTGGGTGCATATGTTTACTGTAGATTATGGCTTAAAGACACCGATGGGACCAAATCCTTGTTTAAAAAGTATATATTGCCAACTAAAATCCACAATCAATTCCATGAAGATGAAGGTCATTCTAGTTCCTCAGCTAAACCGATCATTTTGAATCAAAGCTTAAACAGTCAGGTTCCAGACAATGTTGAGTAAACTTTACCAGAATAGCTGAGTAGCTTTGATTTGTCAGTGAACAGCCTCTGTATTGGAAATTGAAGATTAATATCTGGACATCTTTATCTAGACCACCACTGCAGTCCGCCACTTCAGAGATGTCCTGGTACTTAATGTGAGACTGAATAAGCATGTCAATCACAACATCTCCTCCCTGGGACATTACCTACCTACCAATCCTTATCCTTATGATCATGAGCTATGGGTTATAAATGAAAGAACAAGGTCTTGGATAGAAAACGACTGCGATTAACCTTAGACCAGACTCTGTCTTAGAACTCCATCAGCCATGTCTTGAAATGGAGCCGCTGCTCCCGTAACGAGATTTGGAAAACTGCATGCCTCGCTTTGGAGGTCTTCCAGGCACATCTTACTACGAGGAGACTCCAGAGGCAACCCAGAACACACTAGAGAAACTATGTGTGCCTTCTCGTCAGGAATCAAGTAGGAATACCTCAGAATGACCTTTGAAGTGTCGCTGAGATTACGTGTGGGGTGAAGATTCCCTACAGTTATTCCTTCTTTCTCCGTTACTACGTAGAGACGACAAAAGCATAGGGGCAGAAAGGCGTGTATGCATGTGTTCATGAGTGCGAGGCAGCTCAGAGTTGGAAAACGTTACTCACGAGGCATGATGCCCTGGTCTGCCAGCTGCTCTCGTGTCCTCCTCTGCTGAAGTCTTAACTGTAGCACTGATGAAAGGAGAACAGAAGGAGCACAGGAAAGAGGAAAAGAGATGTGAGGAGACAAGTGAGGGACAGAGCAAAAATCCAAAGAAGAAGCCGTTTCAGAATAGCTTGCGTTTAGTTAACCTGCAGGTGGCTCGTCAGAAGTAGGACGTTAACGCCAAGAAAAAGAAAATACAACTTTACAAGCCAATTTAAAATAAATCCCTCATGAATATTTCAAATTCCTGACTGAACTCTACTGTGCACATCACTGATAACCAAAATGAAAACAGATTGAAAGTCATTCGCTCTTCATTTTGCCATTCAGCTATAGAAGACTATTCATTACAGCTTAAAAACGCTGGAGATGGCTACCAGACCCTTTTCTGACCCTGTAAGGACAAACAGGTATAGAATCATAATGAACTGAACTTGTCAATATGATTAAGAAGATTGGTGTCCATTCATACCCTCCCTTAGAGAGGAGATGTTTGGGTAGACAGGTATGCTGTTGCCACTTCGTAGTCATGTCTGCTTGTGTTTATTTTCTAATAGTGCAAAAGATCAATGTGGACAGTTTGGCAGGAGACAACTGCATTTGTTGCATTTGGCGTCCCAACTTTATTATTTGACAGTATAACACACGAAACACTTATACCCATGGAAGATTTAGATTTAATAGTTTTCATTCAACTAAGTTGGCTTCTGTTAACGCTCTTTGCCGTCACCCTAATCTTTAGGTTGGTTTCTTCAGGAAACCTGATTGTGTCATTTAAAAATATTTTTAAAATATTATTTTCAGTCAGAGGAAACTTGGCATGGATGTTAAAAATTCCAAATAAATATACTCTTCTTAAATGTGCTTTTTCAAACTTCTGGTGATGATTTCTGTAGAATTAAACTGGTTGTACATTCGCAATAACTGTCTTTTCAGGGCAGATATGCTGGTTTTACCTAAAATGGTGTCCACTGGATCTTGGCTTGAGTTCCACACACAACTTGACAAAATGCTTCGTTTAAAGCCAAGACGAGGCCAGAGTTCCCAGGTTTCCAATGTTTCCAATTTTCCAAATTGGAAAACTCAACTGAAGCAAAATGAAGCCAGCCACACTGGATTTTGTGCTGAATGTAGTGATGGTAAAAAGCTGCTCCTCTGCACTTCTGACTGTTTGCACCTCATTACTGCAGTGAGCCTGTTGCTATGACTTTATCGGCCATTCTGATGCTGCGAAAGTCTAACATGGACACTGTGCAACAACAATCATTACGTCTCACTGGTTTTCCGAGCTACAACCGAAACGCCTTGTGCTTTGTTTTCTGTCTCAGAGTTAAAACCACAGTACTGTATCGTATAGATTCTTTTTTCTTTCTTTCTTTTTTTTTTACCTTTGAAAACTGTAGCATAGCTCAAGTGGGGTTTGATATCCTTTCCAGATTGGAGTTCTAACTTCAAAGCCCAGCTGGATGCAAAAATAAAAATTAAAGGTGTCCTCTTCTTCAGGGCCAACAGCAGGAGCAAAATATTTCAGCCTGTTCCTGAATTAATACTCCAACTGTTTTCTTTTCCTTCTTCTCCTTCTACTTGGCACCGCCTTTAAGGTTGCAGCAACTCATTACATTTAACTGGTAAATAAAAGAAATATTACCAGCGCACTTGGCTTGAACTGATCAGATTCATTAAACACAGCAATGAAAGTCAAGAACTCGAGCCTGTCTGGAATCGCAGGGTGTTGTACAACATGATGCAATAGTTCATGATTAGCTCTTCATTCTTTTGATATTGTAATAGTGCAATTCTGTGACATGTCAAGGCTAAAAATGTACATCCCAACATTCAGTCCAAGTGTGAAACGACGCTCAGTTTTTACTCATTAAGGTGAAGTTTTTAGAGCTGAATAAAGAGTAATTTAGCAAATAAGATGATGTGAACTGAATATATAGTATACCTTCAGGTGTTGTCTGAATTATTGTCTGAATTATATTGTTTAAAATGTACTCAGAAGGCTGATTTTAAAAGCTAATTTCCTAAAAAAATATCTAAGACCTAATTGAGTGAATTTCAGCTGTATCCTGGTCAAGGAAGTGCACACAGTCACTAGGTGGTGCTAGAGCACCTGCCCTTTTCACTTTTTGGTGGGGGGGAAAAGTGCCTTTTTAAAATATTTATTTAAAAATGTGTAGTGTGTTGCTCAAGGTAGAAATTCTGGAATTAAAAACTTATAAGCCGACCCTGTAGTGCCCAGAAGACGTCTGCAGGTATGGTGTATGCGTCGCATATTCTGTTTCAAATTCATCAAATTGTTCACATCAGTTTATTTGGACAATCTATTTTTTTCTAATGAAAGATAAAATCAAAGACAAAGGTATGTATTTTTTGTGTGAGTAAATTTTGCTGTGATATTGAAAACTGTGCAGGAAAACTCTACTAATAATGTTGCACAAGGTTCTCCTTCCCCCCACCGGCCAACTTGAGCACCTGACCTCCAAAATATCTAAGCACGCCATTGACCCAGGTTCTTGCGAACCCTATCAGTATTATGCATGTCCACATATGCATAAGAAAAAAAACATGCACGCACACACACACACACACACACACACACACACACACACACACACACACACACACACACACACACACACACACACA
>CAEGAF010142406.1:0-18243 GCA_903067075.1 Micropoecilia bifurca | reverse complement strand
CCTCATTCGTGAACAAGATCCCCAGATACTTAAACTCCTCCACTTGAGGCAGGACGACCCCCCTGACCCAGAGAAGGTGCTCTACCCTTTTCCGGCTCAAGACTATGGCCTCGGATTTGGAGGCACTGAGCCTCATCCCGGCCGCTTCACACTCGGCCGTGAACCGCTTCAGCGAGAGCCGCAGATCACAATCTGATGAAGCCATCAGGACGACATCATCCGCAAAAAGCAGAGATGAATCCTAAGGCCACCAAAACGGATCCCCTCAACACCTCGGCTGCACCTAGAAATTCTGTCCATGAAAGTAATGAACAGAATCGTGACAAAGGGCAGCCTTGGCAGAGTCCAACTCTCACTGGAAACAAGCCCGACTTACTGCCTTCTCTGTCCAATAAAAACATTGTTGACTTGAAGGAACATAGATTTTGATGAATTGTTTAATAACAGAATTTCCTCCCTTTCTCCTCAGACTGAGTGGCTGTAACCTGTCAGAGAGAAGCTGTGAAGCTCTGTCCTCAGTTCTCAGCTCTCAGTCCTCCAGTCTCAGAGAACTGGACCTGAGTAACAACAACCTGAAGGATTCAGGAGTGAAGCTTCTCTCTGAGGGACTGAAGAGTCCAAACTGCAAATTGGAGACTCTCAGGTAACTCTGAGCTCTTGACAAATTGCTCCATCTTAGGTGCAAAGAGAATAATTATTACAGATCCCAGCAGTTGCTTGGTTTTCTTATTTATTCCACGTTACAAATCAGTCCGTCCGTCCGTCCAGTTTAGACCTTGGGCTCTACCTAAATGTTCTCATCTTCTCATCATGTGATGAATTGTGTGTCTGCAGCTTATCAGGCTGTTTGGTCTCAGAGGAAGGCTGTGCTTCTCTGGCCTCAGCTCTGACCTTTAACCCCTCCCATCTGAAAGAGTTGGACCTGAGCTACAATCATCCTGGAGACTCAGGAGTGAAGCTGCTGTCAGCTGGACTGAAGGATCCAGACTGGAGACTGGAAACTCTCAGGTATGGAGGAACTTGCTGCAGGAGCAGAGAAGGTCTGATAGAGGAGGAAGAGGGGAAACGTCTTTAGTCAGTTTGATGGAAAACATTTAGTTTAAAGCTAAATATTTAGATTGATAATTAAATATTTAGATGCCTGCTCTGGAGGCAGAGATCATTACCCAGTTTTCTGTAATATTCTCTTGACTAAGAACGGCTCACAAGGAAAATTAAAGAGTGGGATGGATTTAATAGAGTTTAATAGGGACTCTGACTAAATTAATAAAAGTGAAGTTCAGTTATATTTCCATGATGATCTACTGATGACAGAAAGGACTTTAAAACTATATTTGATGGAGCTCTAGACCAATCAGCCCCAAGGAGCAAAGATTAGAAGAGAAGTAACTGCACAGTAGAAGGATGATATCAACCCATCAAATGGTTTAGAAGACGGAGAGGAAGCATCATGGACTGCAGAGGTCCTTCACCTGATCCTGGTTGTTGGGACAAGAACTTCTTACTGAACTTAAGGACATTTTTCATAGATGTGTAAGTAGATTTAATCCTGGGTACTTTTACTCCACTACCTTTTACAGTATCTGTACTTTCTACTTTACTACATTTCTATAAAGCATTATGTTACACATTACATCCAAGTGAAATTGGGCTTTTTTTTTAATTTGTTCGTTAGTTTGAAAGTTATCAGTGATTTTGGTGCCGCCTTTGCCCCCCCTGCTTGCATGAACTATTACCTTTAAAAATTCACTGTCTGTATAAACATAGAGGTAAGTTAAGCTGCTAAACGATTTCTGAGTTTTGGTGTGAGATTGATTCAGGTTAGAGAAATTTTATGTAATCTTAACAGCTTCTTGTTGAAAGCGACTAATAAATAAACACATTAATAGCTGTAAGCTAGCATGAGCTGGCAGTAACATTGATTACTGCAGTCGGGGGGCGTGGAGTTCAGCGTCTCCTGCCATGAATGTCCAAGTAACGTTGAACTCCTCCACATCCTGGTTACTGAATTAATGCCAATAATGTCCATCTTATATACATTTACAGTCATATTCAATAAATTAGAATATGGTTCCCATGAGACTCGTTTGTCAGATTTAAAACAACTTCAGCTGATATTTAACATATTTTTCATCAGACCCACATTTCTGCATTCAGGTTTTTTTATTGGTCTGTAATCTGATCAGAAATGTCATGTTTTCATGAGCAACAAATTATCATCATGAACAAATAAAAGCTTTAAAACAGTTTGTGGGGAATTGATCTGTATGACATATTTAACTTGTGAGCTGAGTTACTGAAATACTTTTCATAATTCTAATTTATTGAAAATGACTGTAGTTATTAAGGACAGCTAGAGAGAAGCAGGTCATCCTGAGATTCTGATGCACAGAATCACAAATCTAGATCTAAACTAGAGAGAAAACACAATAAAACATGATTTATCTGCAGCATTGTTCATTACATGGCTCATTACTGATGTATTAAAATGAATGTTAATTAATATTTTTACCAGAATGAGTTTAAGTCAGTAATTCAGTTGTATCTGTGGAAGATGAACAGATTTGATATGAAATGATGAAATTCTTCATTTCTAACTGATGTTCCAGCAGATCTGTAGAAAATAGAGCTGCAGCTCTCAGATATTTTAGTCATGTTTTCTACCAATGAATCCACTGATTAAAGCAGGAATCTCATCTCCATGTTCTCCTCCAAAGGCTCCGCCCCCTTTAGAGGAAACCTGTCCATACATGGAGATAAGAGTCAACTTGATGCTGCAAAGCTTTGTCCAGGATGAGATGTCAGGATGTTGGTTCTGTTCCAGGCTTTAGTTGTTCTCTGAAATCTCTGACAGGAACATGGAGCTGAACAGGAGAACTTGAAGCTTCTTCTTCTGACTGATTGCAGTAGCAGGACAATCCAACATTTTAGTCTGACTTCATCTGGAAATGTTCATTTGACCTGAATCAGTTTGAAGGCAGGCCAGCTCCTCATCAGAGTTGAGATCTTCTCCCACCTCCATGCTGGAACTGTACAAGTCCAGCAGCTCCTGATCAGTGACATCAGACCATGGCATCATCAGTAGAGTGATAATGTCATTTCTGAGAGGAAAGATGCAAACAAAGACTCTCTGGACTTTTGGATCTGCTGGTTCTTGCTCCAGATGCTCCTTGGACACTTTCATAAGCCATTACGTTCTTCATTTTTCTTCTTGGTCTCATTGTAAATGTGTGCAGCGCCACCTGGTGGTGCTGGTTGGTAGAGGAAGTGCTGAGAGGTTGGAGGTATTTGTCAGGTGTGTGATGACGGAAGCTTCTCCCTGGTTTGAGTCTGAGCTCAGAGATCAAATCTTTGGTTCTTGTTGAATGTGATGCAGCTTCTCCTTTTGAATGTTTGTATTTCTGGATATTACAGTGAAGCCACAGCAGGTTTTCAGCAGCAGGGCTGTTTAGTGTTTCATTCCTTCATCTGTGTGTGAGTGTGGATGAGCAGGTATCCAGGTGTTAATCAGTTTAGATTGATTGTATTTTAATGCTGATTACTAAATCAGATTTGTAGTAATTTGTAGAACGTTAATTGAGGACTCTGACAACAGCTCATCTTTAGCCGGCAGTCATCCTTTATTTTTCTCAGCAGTGCCATCTTCCGGACACCATACATGTATATAACCCGCCTCTGGTACGCAATACCCAGAGGAAAATAACACACCACAAGGGTTGAGCTTCCAGAAATGTTTCCTTAGTTTCCTGATGTCCTTTTAGGCTTCAGTGAGTTTTTTCAGGTCGTTACTGAGGGATTTACTTTTTCCTCTGTTGGAACTTTTCTTGTGTTTGGAGACATGAGTTGTGCTGCAGCAGCACCAACTGTTCTTCCTACATCCACTGCAGTTTGCAATCCAGATGTTGGACTGATCCTGTCTCAGTGAAGACAATGTGTGTCTGAGAGACATGTGATGTCCATGTTTGCTGCTGAAAGAGACTGATGGTTTGAACCCCCTCCTCCTTTCAGGGTGGAGCCTGCTGCAGTCCGATTCTTGACACCAGGCTCATGGAGACTGAGGAAGTGTAAGTGTGTTTTTCATCTGATTCACAATAAAGCAGCTCACATTCAACCATCTTCAAACTGTCACATTCAGGAGTCAAAGATCAATAAATTATCAATAACTGCAGCTGGATTGTGTTTGTTCTCTCCATCAGATTCCTGTCAACTCACCATCGACACAAACACAGTGAGCAGAAAACTCAAACTGTCTGAAGACAACAGGAAGGTGACACTTGTGGAGGAGCTTCAGTCATATCATGATCATCCAGACAGATTTGAATACTGGCCTCAGCTGCTGTGTAGAACTGGTCTGACTGGTCGCTGTTACTGGGAGGTTGAGTGGAGAGGAAGAGTTGAGATATCAGTGAGTTACAGAAGAATCAGGAGGAAAGGAGATAGTAAAGACTGTTTGTTTGAATATAAAGATCATTCCTGGAGTCTGAGCTGCTCTGATGAATATGGTTTCTCTTTCTGGCACAATGACAGACGAACTCGTCTCTCCTCCTCCTCCTCCCCCGTCTCTCACAGAGTATCAGTGTATGTGGATTGTCCTGCTGGCATCCTGACCTTCTACAGAGTCTCCTCTGACTCACTGGTCCACCTCCACACCTTCAACACCACATTCACTGAACCTCTGATTCCTGGTTTTGGGTTCTGGAAGTCCAGTTCTGGTTCCTCTTCAGTGTTTCTTTGCTGATTTGAGTCTAAAGATTTTCCTCCAGTCAGAGAAACTCGCTAACTGTTGAACAGATAGTTAATCTCTACAATCTATTTCATGGTGAATCAATTCTGATTGAATTCTTGGAAACTTTTTCTTCTTCCAGTCCTTTAAAGATGGAAGCTGGGATTATTCCAGGACTATTCCAGGACTCTCCAGTCAAAGCTTCACAGTTGTTTCTCTTATCGTTTCCTTTCATTCATCAGATTTCATTAAAATGTTGATCAGTTTTTCTCAATCACTGCACATTTTCTGTTTTTGTTGGCTCCTATTTTTCTAAACTCGTCAGATTTGAATATTAAATATTCATTTTATTTATTTGCTGCAGTTTTTCATGTTTTAGAGAAATAAAACCATTTTTCTTCTGCATTTGGTTCATTTGCTGCTCATTCTGTTAATTTCCTGTTCAAATTTAAATATTTGCATAAAAAAATATTTTTCATCAACTCTGCATTTCAGAAAGTCCTAATTAAAGTAAAATATTCCCATCCCATGAAGGTCAGAGGTCAATGCTTTGAAGTATAAAATGATAAAATCTTACTATTTTCTGTTTCATTCAGAATTTCTACCTGAAACTCAGAACCTGCAGAACATCTGGAAAATCAGAGCAGAATGAAAACTGGAGATCAGTGTTGGACAGAAAAGCTCTGATCACTGCATTTCTGACATATTTTACATTCGATAACAACAGTAAACCTATTTTAGCTGAGAATAAACCAACATGGATACAACCCACCACCGCCCAACATGGGCCACACCTGATTCAACCCAAACCGGAAAATAAAGGATTTAACTGTAAATCCCAAAACTCAGTAAAATCAGCAGCTGCTTGTAATTAAAATGCAGTTTGTTGCAGAGGTTCAAACTTCCTGATGTTGATTTTAAAGAGTCATGAAGAAAGACTCACCCTGGAACTGCAGAAAACATCTTAGAAAGTTTAATAAATATATACATTTTGAATTTAAGATGGAAAAAAATATATAACTTACAACTTTGGGTCATTTAAATACAGGTTTGTCTGACCAAATTAGTTTCCACCAGTTAATTGGGGTTTACTTATTATTCTGCCAGTTTGAATGTTTGACTGTAGCTTTGTATTGTTCCTGTTCCTCCAAGATTATTTAAAGATCACAGCTCTAGGGGGAAATGAAGAGTTTGACTTAATTGAACAAATTTCTGAATGCAATACATGTTAGAAAAGAATAATAAGCAGAAGAAAAATGCAAAAAATATCACAAAAATATCAAACCAAAAAGTGACAAATTAAGCAGTCATGGGAAAATAACCTTCAAAAATAAAAAATAGAGAAGTCAACTATTTAAATACCGAATCTGTATAAACATGGATGCCCAAAAGTAATTCAAATCACAGAATGATCAAAGCATAAAAATAAATGCTAAGGATCACGACAGAAATACTAAGAAAAACAAATCTGTAATAGAATTTTGTAAAATTATAAACTGAAATGTTTTTTACATTACTGGCATATAAAGAAACGTCTCTGGAAAAAGCTTTACTTTCAGGTAATATTTCTATTTATTTATATCTCATGAGAGAAAAATGACAAATAGACAGTTCAATGTAAAAGTTATGTTTTATTTTAGGGAATTTGGATTAATATACAATCAACCACTACAGTTAATTCTACATCCACTGTAAACGACGGGAGTTTTGAATGTAGACAAAAATAAAACCTCAGTACTTTAAGGGATTTATCAGGACTAACTGCATGTTACCACACAGTCCAGAGGATGACTGACGGTTTATCCAACAGCAAATCTTTCCACACCGGATGGAAAATAAATGTAAAAAGGCCCCTAAAACAACGACTTATATTTAACGTCTGTTAGTGAAACATCATCTGGGGGGTATAATTAATTTAATTTTAGTTAATTTGAATGCAGGAGGAGGTGTTGCTTCTTTAACAGGCCTCATCTGTACTTTTTCTGTAAAAAAGAAAAAGATAAAATTATTAACTTTTCAGTAATTGAATTATTTTTAAGCTATGACTACGTAAAATAAAAACATCAAGCAAGTAAAATACAACAGTTCAGTTTGTTCTTGTGAACACTCACCTTTGCCGTTTCCTTATGGTTTCCCTCTCCCAGCAGGTGTGCGCAGGCAAAAACCTTCCCCAGAGTCCTGGGAAACTTTTATTAGTTCTGGGACTGAACCACACCAGACCTGTCAAGTTTTTTCTGGGAAACTACCGTATATTACCTCCCTCTCCTGTCGGGCTCCCGTATTAATATTTTCCCGTAAATATCCCACATTGTGCACAAGAACACAAAAAATTACCAAGTATTTTTGTCCAGTTTCTAGCGCAAATATCCCAGTACACTTGAAATAAGACAAAACTAACTCACAAGTAACTTTTCAGCAAGGCATAGGTGCATGTTTTAAATCAATAATGTCTTAATATTGATTGTACAAAAGGTATTTATTCCATTGGCAGATTATTTCACTTATAACAAGACATTTTCCCCATGTTATAAAATGTTCTGAAAAGGCTGGTTGTGCCAGAATGCATTGATAAAAACCCACTAAACTGTTAACATATCAGTGAGTTGCTGTTTGTTTCAACATTCAGTATGGAGGTGGAATATGTGACATTTTAAATAGAAATCTGACTTTTTTTTGTCAGATCGAGTTCTTATTATGGGGATTATTTAATCCAATCAACAAATGTACCAAAATTGAAGTCTGATTTTTCTAAAACTGTGCTAAAAATTGGGCTGTAGCAATATAAAAATATGATTTTTTTCCCATACAGAGTTGAGCAGAGACACTAGAGGGCAGCCAACTCTCGTCTATTAGCCATGTAACCTCAGCCTGCATCATTTCACCAAGCTGTCTGTTGCCTGCAGCCTCTCATTCAAACAGAATTACACTGTGAAATAGGATTACGTGTCAAGCAATGCAATGATTGAGCACAATTGTTGTGCTTTGGCAGCATCAAGGAATAAAAAGGAAATACACAAACATGGATTTCCTGTTTGTCACGCTGATGTGAGTCGTCTGTGAAACCACATTAAGATAAGTCGATCCTTGGTGTCAAATGATGGGCATCTTACTATCCACACTTCTTCCTGCTTTTATAAAGATTTCTTTTTTTAACCAAAGTTAAAAAAGGAAAGAAATAGCAGTTCCTTGTCTGGTTGATCCCCAGAGAGCATCCAGACTGAGTTATTGCCCTATAATTATGTGCAGGAGTGAAAGTGTGTGTGTATAAATGAACGTGATCTGTTTTAAAAGGAGTTTTACTAGGGTTGCTGTTTCCTCAGATTGTGGATTTGGGACTGGATCTCCCTTTATGGGCTGCCGTTCCCTCCACAGCCGAGCTGGCTGGAGAGGCTGATTCGAATTATACAAAGACACGTTTAGCAAAGGAAAGATAATCAAATCAGAGCCAAAACGAGGGGTGGAGATTAAGAAAGCTTCTCAGCCTCATATTTCATCAACATCTCCTGCATGCTGATGAGCCGCGGGTTGATGCGTCTGCATGCAGGCAGGACTGAAAAAGACGAGTCTCTGAAAGCTTCCTGTTTCAAAACCTTTGATGTCTTGGCCAGTCTGGATTGGCAGGGCGGTGATCTGCAGCCTCAGAGGTCAGGTCCCCTGCTGTGACCCCTGAGGAACCAATTAACCCCTGATCTGAGATCAATTAACCCATGCTCTGCACCTCAACAGGATAGCATCAATAAAGAGCACAAACTTTGTTTTCAGGAAGGAGATACAGTCCTTCCTGAAAACAAAGTGTAAAAACAAAACCCTCATCTAGTGTTTATTTAAGCAGAAATGTAACTGTTGAGAGATAACCAACCTGCGTAGTGATATCTCACATTTCAGTTCATTAAATAAATATCCTTAATGAACTGAGTTACAGAAGAAAGTCTTCATTAATCACACCTGACTGAGGTGGCGGACAGCAGTTCATCTGAGTCGCCATGTTTGTCAATATCCTCTTCAGCAGAGCTCTGGATCAATGGCTGCCCTGAAACGCCGACAGACAGGATGGTTATTATATGTACATTGTACCAATGTGTGGAAATCACAGGTTGATGAAGAAAATACTCAAGACTTTGTGGTTTCTATGGATTTTATTTTGCAACTGCAAGAGTCTTATTGGGATCTTGCATTGTGGACCAACACAAAGAAAAAGGAAGCATGTTATTCAATTTTATGCTAATAGAAATCTGAAAAGTGTGTTGTAGACCATTGAAAATAATCTAATGTAAGCAACAGTGTCTGTAATTTATACCCAACTTTAAACCCAGCAGCACCGTTAAATCTTCAGAGGTTTGTAGAGAACAAACTGGATCATGAAGACCGAGATACAACAGGGTTGATAAGAAGTTTGACTCAAAGTTAGTTTATAAAATCACATCCCAAGATTTCAACAACGCAAAATTGTCATCATCCAAACATCTGTGGCAGACAGAACCTAACAAGACACCTAAACTGATGTCAGGACTAACAGGAAAAACAGTCACTTTCGTTTTATTTCATTCACACAGTACAAAATATTAAATAGTTAATGTAACAACTAAATCTTGTTGACTCTTTGCAACGACGTCACCTAATCATTGGAGGCGCCATGACGGACGTCGATGTGCGTGTTGAAAAAAGCAACTGAAGGCATTTTCCAATGTTGTTTTTGCCAGTTTATTAGTGACTTCTAGTTGTTCGAGTCGAGCTAATTTTTCCTTTAAAGTTATACACCTGATACCAGCTCTTAGTCGGTGATATTTATAAAAACTGGAAACAGCTTAGAAACAGACCCATATACCTTCTCCTTCATTACGTGTTGATCAAATTACCGACTCTGCCTGAATTAACACCATATGATTTATATCATTATGTCATAAACAGCGTTTCCCCTTAAACCGGAGCAACATTAAACCGTACAGAAGACGAGATGCTAACCATTTTTTCCCAAACATGCTAGGCTACATGACGGCACCGTCTCCATGGTTACTGACCGTTAGACGCGGACCTTCTCCATGTTGCTAAACTCCTTAGTTATAAACATAAATGTTAGTCTTCTTACGTTGTAAGTGTTCGCTGTTAATCCGTGTTTTCACCGAGAGCAGCCGGTAATTATGACTGACGGCTGATATCCATCACCACCGTCTCTTTCCTCGTTACCCAATAAAACCACACGTTTGGTTTCCATTGTGGTTTTTCTCTGCGGCTCACCGCGCGGCGACCTGTGGCCATTTTTAATGCGACATCAACTAAATAAAAGCGATATTAGGCCACTAGACGTGCGTTTTTAAATAGGATTTACAGGAGCGCATGGTTGTTTTGGCGTCCAATATGGCGGAGTCACGTGTCACTCTTCAATAATATCTACTCCCTATATTAACATTAAAAGAATATCCATAGACTATTACAGACAAAATAAATAAAAATCACACACCAATGCCACGTCGCTTCATTGTAATGATTTTTATGAGATTGTTCTGTTCCACCTTTAAAGACACAACATGTGGAAGAAGATTCAAATAACTAACATTTCACATCACACAGAAACGCAGGTTTCCTCGACATGGTGGTGGTGGAATCATGCTGTGGGCATTTAGCAGAGACAGGGAAGCTGATGGAAGGAGCTAAATGCAATAAAATATGTCTGCAAAAGACTCCAGAGAGAAGTGCAGTCCCACCTTTCACCCCACAGAGCAGAAATGAAATTGTTTACTTCAATGTTTATTCATGTGCTGAACGCTACTTATACGTTTGCGAAGCGTAATGTATTCACTGAAGGAAATGTATGCAGGAAACTACAGAAGAGGGCAAGTTTGGGTTAAAACATGCTGGAATGGAGAAGCAGCTCAGAAAGGAGAGCAAATTCTTCCACTATTGACTGGAATAAGTAAGAGATGTTAAAAAAGTACCTGGAAAAGGTGAAGACTGAGAAGGGAGGAGAGTAATTGAGACGAGGGAGGGAGGGAGAAAAGGCATCTGATGAAGAGGGGGATACGCACAAACACACACTCTCACACACACACACACACACAGGGAGAGAGGGAGAAAAGAAACTGTTAAAGCGTCTGTTCGCTGTTTCCAGTCTCAGCATCGCTCAGTTTGTGCAGGAGGCAGCAGCTCCTTCCCTCCAGGATCTACCAGCATCACTGAGCAGATCTCAAGTCTCCTCACTCTCAGCTGGGATCACTTCACCATTTCTTCTTCTTTCCTTTTTTATTTTTTCTTTCTTTCTGGTAAATGGATGACAACAGCCAACCGTATATAAATGGATTTCTCGCAGCTGAACTAATTTGAGTTCAAACACGGGATCTGGAGAGGCGGAGTGGGGGGAGAGATCAGACAGAACAGGCTCCAACTCAGCTTCTTCCTTGTTGTTTTGTTTGCGGGAGCAGCACTTCATTGTGCCTTGGATATGGGACGGTGCGTCAGCCCAGCGGGATCCGGTGCCGTGGGAAGAGCGTCGTCCTGAAAGCAGGAAAAAGACCCTCTGCTGGGTTTTCCTCTTCTTCTTCTTCTTTGATTCTAATTATTCCCTCGAGGGAGGAGGCGGCTTTCAGATTTACGCGCCGGAATGATGCGTCCCAACCGCGGCTTCATCCTGCTCCTCCTCAACGGAACCGCTTGTCTGGTAAGAACAGAGTGGGAGTGGGCAGAAAGTCACACTTTGCTTTCCACGCACCGTTCGGCGTCTCCCCTCCACCCCCCACTCACCGCGAGCTGCTCCGTTCCCATTCGAATCCACAAAAACTTCACAACTTATTCCAATACGACAGATTTGCGTGAAAGATGCAGGTGTGTCTTTGTGCCAAAATGCAAACGGAGTCGTCGTCTGTTTGGTTTGGATGCTGAAAATGCTGATTTTGGTGTAATGTTTCTAATGAGGCAGAGAGCAGGGCTGAGTCTGGCTCCGGACGGGCAGCTGGCTCACATTATTCCCAGGAGGATTACGGTGCCGAGCGCCTTTCTGGTCCCAACCCGCCATTCATTTCACAGCCTGGAGACACATTAGGATATAGTCACATAAAGTGCAAAACGAAGGTGAAAATGGAAAACTTTTATATAATGGACGCAGGTTTTATTTACCAAAATGTTGCCAAAACGATCAACTTACTTCTTTGTAAACAAAAGAAAAGAAATACAGATTTTAATTCAAACTACTTGCAGCATCATAATCATACAGTGTGACGGTTGAACAATGACCCAAACCGTCTGACTGGTGAATCCAAAAAGGCAAAAACTACAGAATAAACGCTGCCATCCTTACATAACCTGCAATCAAATTTAAATCGCCCACTCCTCTTTCATGCTGAGGGACTCCAACGCAGCTTTTTAATGAGAAGACGGTTCTGGATCCACTGGAGGATACTTGAAAAACATGGTTGTGTTGGGAAACCCCTGGGCCGCCTGCAGCTCAGTCATCCTGGAGCCCAGGGAGCCGATGAAGGATCTGCTCCCTTCGCTCATCATGACCTTGTGATTGAGATTCTTCAGACTTGCAGCAGTAAGAAAGTTTTTCCCGCTGCCTGAAAATCTGGGAAGTATTTCCCGTTTCCTGCTTTGTGCGCTTGTCGTCTTTCGTTCCTGGGCTTTTCTCCTCTCCTCCCTGCCAGACAGTGTATCTGACTGAAAACATGACGTCTCTCAGCAGGAGATCTGCACTAATTCATTAGCTGTGACATTGATAAATTAGGAAGGAATTAATATATTAAGTAATTCTTTTATTATGCAGCAGAGGAGCACTTAATAATATAATCACATAAGCCCACTCTGCATTAAAAATTCTGATTTGGATTATTTTCTGTAGTAATTCCCAGACAGGCTCCGTCTCCAGGGATCCGACGTCTATTAATACAAGGTGCCACTCGGCTTGTTGTTTATATGATTAATGATGCGTTTCAAATGCTAATTCTCCCTGTTTGAATGGAGGGTTATGAATAATCCAAACCATCTGAGTTGTATAATTGACTTCTTGAGAAATTGTTTATTTTTGGCAGCGTTTTGTGTTATTCTTCATCAGTGAGCTCTCTGGATTTGGAGCGCCGATGTGCATATAGGAAGACGATAATCTGTGAAGATTTGGGATGATAGTTGGGTATTTAGCAGCTCCAAACACAAACCAGGCATTTCACATTTACTATGAAAGGTTTTCAGCTTAATTTCCCAAATTTAAATCCATTCCCTTCAATTTGTGGGTTTATTTTACACTTTCTGCTCATATCACAGAATGCAGGAGTTGTGCATCAATAATCATTAAACACTAGATCAATAAGGCTTTACCAGGCCCTGTTTTACAGTTTGAGGTTTGACCTTTGTGTTTTATTGTCTGTTGTTTTCAATCCATTTTGAAAAAAGAAGTAGAAAATAGTTGCAGCTGTTTTGCTGATTCTGAAATTAACAGAAATCATAAGAACGTCTTTGACCTGCAGTTCAGTGATCAGTTAAAATAAGGTCATTTTATTTACACAGCACATTTTCACCAACAAGGCAATTCAACGTGCTTTACATGAATTAGAGGAAGTACAAACAAAATAAAAGAAAAATAAAAAGTACTGCACAATTTGTAAACTAATAGGAGTTTCTCTGGATAAACAGAAAAGTAAAAGTATAAAACTGCATCTCCATGTTTATTAGGAATAATTTATAAACTAGTTGGGGTTTTTCTGGATTCTTGTTCTGATAAAACTAAATGTTGCTTCTTGATGTTTGGTAGGATTAGTGAAATATATCGAGTTAATTATATAAAATAAAAAACTATCTGATCTGGTTGATCTGCGCATTTCTAAAAAAAACAACAAAAACAAACAAACAAAAAAACTTCTGGTTTGTCTGTTGAGCAGCTGTGGAGTTAAAACTGTTCCACATGTCCAGAGACCCACAGCTTGTAATCAGGTACAGTAAGCAGAAAGAACAGAGGACTGGGTGAAAACAGGAAGGTCTGTAAACCTGAACCTGTGGAAAACCTCCTGGGAAACGGTCTGTAGCCGAGACGCACAGCAGAGAGCAGAGCGGTTCATGGGATTTGGGAAGGATGAGGTTAATTGAATGCGTCTCTTTCTCAACAAAATGAGCATCTACCAATAAAAGGATGAAGTGCTTGTCCTCAAACAGGACATTGAACTCTGCTGGGGAAAACAGGCCCTTTCTGCCTGCAATTATTTCAAGATTGCTCCTCTTTGCCTTGAGACGCAGTCCTCCTCCTATTCAGCTCGCCGCTTTAAAACGTTTTAATCAAACGTGTTAACAGGAGCAGAAACCCTGCAGCAGAGGAGCATAACCTTCAGACCCGGCGGCTCCTCCTGCCTGTTCATGCTGAGCACAATGAGGTATAAAGTGTAGTGGAAAGAGCATCAGGTTGCCTCGCTGCGGCCGTGAGAGTCAGAGCTGCTTCGTTCTGCGTCTGCTTTCTGCTGGCTGGATTCCATCCTAATAAATCTGGATTTCTGCGTTTCGACAAACCTGAAGGTCACAATGCAACATTTTTATATACAGCTCTGGAGAAACTAACTGCACTGAAAACCTCCTGATGATCCCACCTGATATTGATCTCTGAACTCCTCGAGTTAAAACATCAGTATTGTTGTTTCTAAACGAATATAAACTTTGTTTTCTTTGCATTATTTGCATCTTTTTCACTATTTTGACCATTTTCTGTAAATAAATACTGAATTTATGCTTGGAATGTCAGACATGCTGTCAGTAGTTCATAGAATATAAAAGAACAATGTTCATTTTCCTCCAACATGAACCTATAGAGAGTAAAATCAGAGAAACGGATCATTCAAAGTGGTCTCTTAATTTTTGCAGGTTTTTTAAAATCACATAAGACCTTTAGGAACCTGCACTAAAACTGTTTCATTTATCACAATGCATCATTAAATAAATAATGTTCAGATACTGAAAACTCTGGAGCTAGAATTGGATAGTTTATTCAATCAAATATCTTGAAACTAAGAGATTTGGTTAATTTATTAATATCTTTAGTTATGTTTGAGTGACAGAAATAACAGAAGGAAGAATGATTTCAAAAGTGAAACTGCTTTAAAACAAAAGCATGTTGGAATAGGAGTTGAAAAATGCAATGCTATAAATCAATTTAAAACACGTTATAAGAAAAAATAAATTATGTTTGATGCAGTTTTGAGTTAATAATGTTGTTTACAAATGATATTGTTAATTTAAAGCATGCAGCCTTGAAACTTCATGTTGTAATTATTGAGAAAGTGGCAGATTTTTCTTCTTCCTGCTTCCTTTTCACTGAGTGTTTAGTGACTGATTGATAACAGTTTCCATGCAGATGCGTAGCTGCACGCTGAGTTAACCCTCAGACTTGCGTGAGGTTAAAACGCAGAAGCAGACGGACGATGACTCTAACCACATCGGACTCGCCTCTCCGTTCTGGACTGTCACAAACTCTCAGATTCACGCCCGTCCTCCTGGCGGGGTCAGACACCTTGTCCTTACAGATTCGTCCCACACTAAGCAGAAAAATCATCCCAGTCCAGAGGAAACCAAACCGTCTCCATGAACGCTAATCCTGCGCCGGGTCGCTGCTCCGGTCCGCTCTGCTGTCAAAGCTCATGAACCTCCCGTCTCCGCCGTATGTCCCACACAGATGCTCAAAGGGAAAAACAATCATTCGACAGGCATTTCCGCTCCCAGATTCTGGACATGCTGCTGCACAATAAAACATTTATCTGGCAGAAAACCATCTGACGCAAGTCAACTCTAAAATAAAGGACGAGAGGCGCCGACATGGGATCCCCTTTGTTTTAGAGCAGCAGTGTAAAACTCACTTTGGTTTTGGGCCAAATCAAGATCCTGAAGGCTCTTAAAGGGCAGTTTATGTCAGAATGTATTGATAAAACCTGATCACAAGCTGTTAAAATATCAATTAATTCTTAAAATGACACATAACTGAACATCTTTTCAGTTTCTCCAGGATTTTATGATAGTAAAATCAAAGTGTTTATGGTTCTAGTTTGGAAATATATGCGCTTATTTGTGAAGATAAATCTGCCTTTTTATTATTTATCAACTATAATCTGACATGAATTAAGGCTGAGGCAGCTGTTTAGTACAAGTGAGAACATTTTTGACAATTTTGAGAAAAACCTGCAATAAACTCCCAATTAGGTATTAGCAAAAATTTGTTTTTATTTTATGTGAATTTCCACAATAATTCTCAAGAAACTGGAGTTTCAGTCCCTCCAGATAAAAACTGCATTGATTTGATTGATAACATAACATTTAAGCACACTTAGTATTTAGTCTGGAACCTGGAGGGCCACATAAAAAGATATGGTGGACTGGATTTGGCCCACAGGCCTCGAGTTTGACACGTTTTAGATGAATAAACAGAGAAGAAAAATATTTAGAAAAGTCAAAACTGAGACATGAAAACATCAACAGTCTGTTTTAAACACACAACATTCCACCAGATGATCAGATATGAACCAGATTTGTTTACAGAACGACATGAAGGAATCAACGAGGACTATCAAACACAATACACAGTTTGACAAAACTAACTTAAATAACTTATGAGCAAGATATAGCAGCCTGTTTTAAGTAAATAATTGTTGATATTAATGAAAAAGTTCTAGTTCCATTGGTAGATTATTGATCCACCAATGGAACCAGAACTTTTTCTGCAATATTAAGGAATTATTGACTTAAATATAAATTACTTAAGTCAGTTTTCTCTCATTTCAAGTGTACTAAGATATTTACACTAGAAACCAGGCCAAAAATTCTTGGTAAGATTTTGTGTTTTTGCAGTGAGGATCTTTGTTTAGGTTAAAAAACGCTAAAAAATAAATGTAAATCTTCCTTTAAGTAAGTAATTACAGGTCAATCAACAGATCAATTTTCCTTCATTGGCTGTAATCAGGTCATCAGCTAAAGTTAAATAAAGTCATCAAAACTAACGTTTCCAGTTCTTTCCAGCCTTTAAATGTATTGACTTTAGTAGAAAAACAAAGTTTGACCACATACTTTGATACAGATCTAGAGATAATTTTGTAGTCCTTTTATTTACACCCTGCCACAGCTGTAAATTAACCAACACATGTTTTGTTCATTTTTATGGTAAATGTATGTTTGTATGAGTCAGAACAGGCCAAAGGTATAAGCAACATTTGCAGCAGTCTGGGATTCCCTGCTGAAAAACATTTGGATTTATTAATGCAGGTTGTGCACAAATAAGGACACAAATAGGAAATTTGGAAATTATTTTATCGGTAAACCAAATTAATCTGTCAGTCTCATCTAAAAATTGGAATTTAAAAGTTTAACATTTTTTACTTTAAAACTCAAATTTTTCGTTTTGTTTTTTAAACAATTTCTTGGATTAATCTCAAAATTTCTGATCTTTTTTATATCAAATTTTTGAATTTTGAAATGTCCTTGTTTTTCTAAAATATTTGAGTTTAACCAGTTATTTAGTGGAAATGTACTTCTTTTTCTCTTGAGGAAAAAAGATATCAATTTTTAAATTTTTTTCAGTGGCCCTGAGACATACAATTTCTGTACATACATCTGATTACAATTGTTAATTCTACCCACATAATTTCCAAAAAAGGCATAATTTTAGATTAACAATGCCCTAAAAGATAAAAAAAAAATTATTATTTTACTTATTACCCTTAAACAAGTAGGGTTTGTTGACATCCTGTCACAATGTATGGTTCTTGAACATTTTGTCTTTTCCTTTCATTTACACAAACTAAGCAATCCCAGAAACAATATATAAACATGAGGAACCACCTGCCTGGGAGGGTGAAACAGCTGGACTTATTCAGAACCACAGCAGGTGTGGACCGCCGAGTCGGACCCTCCCTCCGGCAGAAAACTCTGACAGCTGGAAGCAGCAAGCTGACCTCAGACAGAAAATGTTTACGATCTACTGTGGCAATGCTCCCTGGGAGACAAAGCAGAGGAAGGATATCCGTAGGATGGCGGTTACAGTGCGCAGCTTAAAGGAAAGCGGTGGAACGAGTAGGTGGGACTCCCAGGGGATCCGGATAAACATGCCTTTGACTTTCACACGGAGATGAAGAAGAACAAACAGGAAAATCCTCATTTTAATTTCAGAGCATTTCAGCTGGAGCTGAGAAGAGCCGAAATTGTGTGACTGTTTTGTGGAAATTCAGAGGGAGTCGATATTAAATGAACTTTTCATTGTTTCAAGATGTTTTGGCAACTTGACGATATTAGATGTGGTGCTTTGGGATCAGGGGATGCGGGTTTATTGAAGGGGGAACGCTGGGCTGTCAGCGGACGGTGGGGAGGGAAACCGAAGCTTTCCTGATGCCGCAGGCGCCCAGGCACACGCCGGCCTCCTCTCAGTGTGACCACGACCGTCTGATACCACACCGACCGTCTGATACCACACCGACCGTCTGATACCACACCGACCGCCTGATACCACACCGACCGTCTGATACCACACCGACCGCCTGATACCACACCGACCGTCTGATACCACACCGACCGTC
>CAEGAF010142405.1:0-25010 GCA_903067075.1 Micropoecilia bifurca | reverse complement strand
AATGTCGTAGTGTTTCCTTAATGTCGCAGTGTTTCCTTAATGTCGTAGTGTTTCCTTAATGTCGCAGTGTTTCCTTAATGTCGTAGTGTTTCCTTAATGTCGTAGTGTTTCCCTAATGTGGTAGTGTTTTCTTAATGTCGTAGTGTTTTCTTAATGTGGTAGTGTTTTCTTAATGTATTGCTTTGCACCTCTCGGCCACCGTAGAAGTACAGTTAACATCCATCCATCCATTCATCCATTTTCTATACACCCTTGTCCCTTAGTGGGGTCGGGATGCTGGTGCCTATCTCCAGCTAACGTTCCGGGCGAGTCTAGTACAGTTAATAGTCATGTTAAAAACATTTAAGTATTGACCGAACACCAATCTTCCAAATTAATTGATCATCCTAAAATAGATTAATAATATTAATTGATCTTCCTAAATGAATAAAATTGGGTCGAATTTATCGGTTCACCCCTAATTTCATGCAGATTGTTGCAATGTTCAGTTGGTCTTCTTTATAATTCCCCAGTGGGGAAATTCAGAGAGCAGCAAAGTGATGGAAATGATGACGGAAGTAGGTTAATGCAAACGTGAAAATATGTAACCAGAAAGTAAGAATAAAAAAACTGTCCTCAAGGGAAAATTTGAAATTGTTTATTTTATTTAAGAAGCACATTTGATGTTGATCTTCATTCAGTTTTAATTGCACCCAGGCGCTTTCAACGGCGTTGTTCTTATAAACAACTGGCGACCAGTAGATGATTTTAGACACTTTGAGGCCACTAATAATTATTGAAAATTACATATCAGACTTTATTTTAAGTTAATGTCATTTTTTATTGGTTAGTTACCTTATTAAGTACACTGTTTTATATTTCTCAATATATATCTTTTGTTTGCTCTTTTTTTCCACATTGTTTCAATAAACACCATTATTAGTTCTAAAGTTAATATTAGCGTATGGAAAAATGTGTCACCCTAACCAGTGAAATAAAAAAAAATCCCAAAGAACAGGCTCGCCACTTACAACATGGCGCCCGCACTGACGTATAGGCTGAGGGCCCAGTTCCGGTGTCTACTCTTCTACATCTATGTGCGACAGCGTGACAATGTTACTGACGTTTTGTTCAGCCAATCAGAAATTACTATTGAAAAAATCTGCGTCCACCACTATGCAACTATGTTGCAACCTAACAGGTGACGTAATCGAAAACGCTTCCTATTACACCAAAGTTTAAATCATAAATAAAGGTGACATTATATACTAGTCCAGCAAAACCATAAGCTACACTGTTTATCTTAATGTCTTTAATTAAAATGGTCAGTGTTTTGACCCCAAAACATTTTGTGACGTACTCCTTATTGCTTCCGGGTTAAGCCTCTCCTTCGCTGACATGCGTGTTGGATTTTTCAACCAAAACCAACATAGTTTAGCTAAAGAGAAAATAAAATGAGCTCTCAGAAAGGAAACGTGTCTCGCTCTCGAGCTCAGAAGCATAAAAACACCACAGCCTTCAAAAACGACAAGTACGGAGCGACTGCACAAGTGAAGGTACGTCAGTAGCCATTTAACATTTGATTACTTTGATTGCTTGATATCTTGAAAATAAAGAAACCATATCACGTCCTCCTAAATTGCAATTCAGTTACCATATTTATTTGATTGAAGAAAGAGTGGAAAAAGTGGCTCTAATTGGTAAAGATCCATTTGAATGTAAAGTAAGCTCCTCTATCTAGAACCTAACCCTTAGCATTATGCTACCATCACCATGCTTGGCAGTTGGTCCAGTCCTTTAAATCTAATAACTCCAACAAACACTGGTTCTTCATTGGCTTCTGTTTTATGATAGGCACAGACTTCTGTGGTTCCTGATTATTTGAACCAATTTTATTTCCTCTAAGTGTGTCAGTTTGGATTAGATGGTAGTTGGACACAGTCTGGTGTTAGAACAGGAAAATAAACACACATCACTACTAGTTTTGGAAGGGATACAGAAACACAGAGGACCACAACTATCAGAAACCAACAAAAATGACCACAGTAATTGTGCAGTAATTTCACCCCAAAACAGAATGAGTTGTTAGAATACATTATTTGGATTAGCACTGTGCATTACTATGTATCATTCTAATATCCCCACTTTGTCTACTTAATGATTTTTAACTACAGAAGGCGAATTCAAAGATCCATGATGGACTCTGTCAACACTGTAAGGATGTTCTTGAGTGGAAAGTCAAGTACAACAAATACAAGTCACTAACACAACCCAAGAAGTGGTGAGTACATATGTTTGGGCCCCTCATTGATTTCTCAAAATGTTTTAAATGATTGAAAGGATTGTTTAGTCTGACAATTATAATAGTAGAAATCTGGACTCGCCCACAGTTAGTAAAATATATGGTAAAACGTATTATTGATTGGATAGTGGTCCGGACTGATGCGATGTTGAGCTGATCTGCCTTTTCTGAAGTAAAATGTTGAAGCCCATTCTATGCTGGAAGGATCAATAGGCAAGGATGTAAATGATCAATAACATTTGCCTTTTCTATTCATAAATTCAATTTCTAAATTGGGACTTTTTTTTTTAAAGCGTGCTGATTCCATATTGTTAACAAAAGGCTGCTGTCTAAATTTAGCCTGTCACAAAAGCAGCAACACAAGCCTTCATGGACCCAACAGGCACATTTAATACACCGTTTGCACGTTTCATTGTCATGTATGTGCAGAAAATCTTTTCCGAAATTAATTGATAACAATCTGTGTTTTTTCTTTTTTCTTTTACAGCGTCAAATGCTCTCAAAAGACAGTAAGGGATGCGTATCACATTATCTGTAAGCCCTGTTCGCTTCAGCTTGAGATCTGCTGTAAGTGTGGGAAGAAAGAAGACATCATTATCCCGTGAGTGGATAAAAATCTTTCTGTGTTTTGATCTGACCTAAATTCTCTTTAAACAAAAAAAAAGAAGCAGAGATGCCTGGTAACATGCCCGTAAGGCTGCCATCTTCTGGACGATAAGACACATTAATGCTGATTGTGAGAAAAATGACTGAATCAAAGTGGCTCATAATTGTATATATCTTCAGCTTCATTTCAATCTAAAATTTAGGTATTGTTTTATTTTTCAGTATTTTCCAGATTAAAAAAAATATCCCAGGCCTCATTTTCTATTGCAAATGAGCAAAACAAAGAGATTAACTTCTGTTTCTGCCCCTGTTTAGGGTGAACTCACACTTAGACAGGAAGGAAGAAGACGAAGAGAAAAAGAAAGGACTAAGTCGAGGGAAAGAAGAAGAGGAAGATTTTGACTCTGATGATGATGATGATTTTGACAACCTTGAGGATGAACAAGAGGATTTGGACAGAGACTCGAAACAGAAAAAATTCACCAAAATAATCTGAAAAAGTTCCAGACGTGTCTTTGCTAAATGTTAAAGATTAATGTTTTTGTTTCTGTTTCTTCAAAATTTAGACTGAATGAGGTATTTGTCATGGCCTCTAACAAGCTGAGCAACACATAAAAGAAAGAAGCTGGTTGTTGCAAGAAAACAGCCTGAAATCTACATTCATCTCCTCACCATTTCTTTTTTTTATTACATTGTTTCGTTTTTCTTAAATTTTCAAATACCAATGAAATGCAAAATCATACACTTTGAAAAACACTGTTTTGTTTTGTAGTTTAAAAATAAAAAAAAAAATCAATTTATAATTATATCTTTTTCAACTTTCTGGCCACGGGAATTTTTTTAGCAATCGGTTAAAAAAAACAAAACAATGAAAACATTGAAAACCAGTTTTCAATGAAAACCAATGTTTTGTTTTTCAGTGAAAACCAAAACATTGGTTTTCATTCATTTCATTCATTCAGTTTTATAAAACTGAATGAATGAGCTTTATAGCTTTATAAAACTTTTAAAAAGTTTTATAAAGCTAAAACGTTTTGGATTGTAAATTTTTAGCTATAGTCCAAAGCTAAAACTTTTTTCCAGCAATTCCTGCATCTTTCTAACGTTTTATTCACATTTTGGACTGAGTTGGAGCATTGCATTTGTTCAGTCATGAAATGAATTCTTAAAAGTATGTCTTGCCTGATGATGGTGTGTGTAGCAATTTCATCAGGGACAGGACAGCTGGTCAGAGTTAAATGGCTGAAAGAAAGGCTGTTGTATGCTACAAAGGACTTGACATTTGGGAAAAGGTTAACTTTCCAAAAAAACTGAAAAAAAACTTTAACAATGGAACGGCTTCAATCATATCCATATTCATGAATGAGAATGGGACCAGTCAAAGCCCAGACCTAAATTCAATTGAGAATCTGTGGTGAAATGTCAAACAGGATGTTCAGAGATGCTCTAAATCTGACTGAGATTGAGATATTTTGAAAAGAAAAATTGGCAAATCTGTCAATGTCTGGATGTAGGACTCTGACGGAAACATACTCTGACAGATCAAAGTCTATAATTGCAGCAAAGCATTGCCTGTAATCAGGCGCTGGAGGCCTGATTACAAATATAATTCCAAATTGTCTTTTTTTTTTAATGTGTCAAATTTTTTTCAACCTCACAAATTATGTGCTACTTTGTGCCAGTAAGACACATGTGGTTTCATCAGATTATACTGAGGTGTGATTGTAATGTGACAAAATACACAAAAACTAATATGAATAGCAAGGCTCTGTAGTTTGTGTTAACAGTTGAGGTAATACAATTCAAATATCTTTTTTTGTTGCATGATTCACAAACTGTTGTCATAGAGCTCTTCATCAACATCCCATCTCTGTTTCTTCTTGTTTTTTGTGTCTCATCAGGGCACATAACGTACATTTGGAACAGACTGAACACACTTACTGGAATTCATGGAATAACATTACGTTGATTGTAATTGTTCTTCCAGTCTATCATATTTTGACACACAGTGCCCTTAAACATTGTTCATGGATGATTCCATTACCAAAAATAAACACATGCTCTCATTCATCATGTGGGCTTGGTAAATTAAAAAGTTATTTCCTCACCAGGGCACATCACTGAGGCGAACATCCGCATTAGTCATGGATCTCATGAGACGCACTTTTACCTTCAGCCTGATGTCCTCACATGGTTCTCTGACACACTCATGACTGAAATCTTGATCTTACTGAAGATGACTGAAAAATAAAAGTTCACTGGGGAACGTCCATGTGACAAATACTATGCTGACTTTAAGGCTGAAGTTGAAAGAACAAGATCCAGTACTGATCATTTTTAGTCTGAGTCAAGATAAGATATCATTCTCAGAGACATTGTGCTCTAGTGCAACTTAACAGTTTAAGCTTCTGTCATAAAACTTCACCAAATATGGTTAAATACTGCAAAAAAGAGGAACATAGTCTGCTAGTGACATACAACAAAATATCTGCAAGCGCAGTATTATAGTAATGAATGTCCTGTTTTGACGATAGGCTAAACATATAGTGCAAATCAAAAGTGCATACTTGATTTGTGATGTAAAACATAACATGATAAATAATTTCAAGTCTCTTTCATGTAATTTGACATTGTTCATAAACAAATAAAATAAAAAACAAATATGTTTGAAGGAAAAGTTTGATAAAAAAGCAGCAACCACTTACTTGTGTAAGTGTGCACACTATTAAGCCAACACTTGACTTAAAGCAGCCCTTGTTTAAATTTCAGCATTCAGTCTTCTAGAAAAGCTTTCCATCTTTATGAATTGCAAAAGTTATCAGTCAGACCGTGAAGACCTCGCCCATCTTCAGGTGACTCCATAGATTTTATGTTCAATATGTTTCTGGAGTCTGGATTGTGGTTTAAGCCATTTCTAAACTTTAATTTCCCTCAGCAGTTTTTAAGCTTGCCTTTTCTTTAATTTTGGAGAAAACATCCAGTTTTTGTAATATCACTGAAGTCCAATATTTTTTCCACTTATTAACTATTTTCAGTGTATAGCTGTAAGTAAATAATGCTGTGGATTTTTTTCCCATATCCCTCTGCTGACTGACACCTTTGTATAACTAGATCTTTTTTGAGGCTCTCTGCCAGAAGTGGTTTAGTTAGAGGTTGCAAATGCCAGACAAATTTAACTATGCACTTTAATTTTGTAGTACAATGATTAATATTTAATTATGTTTAGTTAATGCTAGATCAAGATTTTAAATTGAGACTTTGATAAAACTTTTATTATTCATTGATTGTCCACTGAGAGCAAGTTGTTCTTTAAAATGAAGTAATGTGTCATCCGGTTTATCTTCCTCTTGCTTCATTTTTAGATTACTGCTGATTGCCACTTCTGTTGGTAACTTTACCAGAATATCTGGCAATGAGGATGTCACAGAAAAGTTACAGCATTTCTGTTTTTCAGTTTATAGCATGAAATGTCTTTGATCCATTCCTGACAGATGGTTACGTTTCAATCATTTAGTTTAATTATTTGTGGATAAATATGGTTCACAGGTACATGAAACCCAAATATTCTGTTTCTCAGAAAAATAGTATTACATACAATTACATACAATGATTGTTTGTAGAGAGTGTTGAAAAGTATGTGCTGTGTAGCATATCTACTGAATATTTGGCTTTTTTTGCAGGGACTGCAATATTACTTTACACTTAAATCTGTCATAATTTGGGGCTGAACTATGGAAGTTACTTTTTCCCCAACTTGCAAAACAAAAAACAAAAAAACCCCGGAAATTGGCACATCCATACGTACATACGGAATGCTCCCACACACGCACACACGCACGCACACACGCACACACACCCACACAGCCTATCACGCTGCTTCTGATTGGCTGCGGATAGTCTCTGCGGTCAGGTGAATAAGTAGCGCCTCCTTGGGGGGGTGGATAGTGGGGCAACCTATATAACTCGATTTTTTTGCGGCAGGTAGCCTTCGTTGCCGCTCTGTTTGCACATTTACGCTGCTTTGGTGGAACATGGACATTTCTCAGAAGTCTGACACCGACATTCGGTTCGTTTGCAGGGGAACATTTGTCCACTCGACCGCTGAGGAGGCGCTGCAGATCCTGGAGGATGCGCTTCTTGGAGTGGACTCAAAGGGAAAGGTTTGGTAACTTTTAATACGTCTTGGAATTAGATTTATTATGCTCACTGTTAAGAATGTATTTGATTTAAAGCTTGAGCAAAATATATAAATACACACTGTTAAGGAAAAATAGCCTTGCTCTTCAGAACTGGGGTGAAACGATCTTGTCATGCAAAAATCACCAAGATGAACTCTTGACATGTCCTCTTAATATACGAGATACAATGAGAGCTCTAAAATAGCTAAATAATGTGTGTAGCAACTGGTTTGTTACTGGCTGATTTTCAAGATCTGCCCAAAACAGGGATTTATTAATTGTTGAAAAGTGTCATAATAAATATTCCACTGACGCAAATAGAATAGAATACAATAGAATAGAATTGTATTCTATTGTATGATACAATAGAATAGAATAGAATAGAATTAAAGGGAATTTAGGCGTACCAGATGCAAAGTGCACAAACAAGTTGGAACATGAAGATTCAGATGGGGATTTAGGTTTGACAACAGAGAGTAAAATAAAAAAGAGACAACTGAACTGAAAGTGACAGCCTGCTCCTGTTCTGCCAGAAGTGATTACTTCCACTTTCATTTTGATCATCAATCAAAACTAATGTAAAAATCTGGCGCAAATGTGTTAAACTCAAGGCCTGGGAGCCAAATCCAGCCCGCCAGGACTATTTATTTTGGCCCTTTACTCTAGAGGACTGCATAAAGAAAACCTTCATTAATAGTTGTATTCTTATACTACCAAGCAATTCAAAGCAGTTTTTATCTGTATATTGACAAATTACACCAACATGAAAGGACGTTCAATATTATTTAATTTTCAGAAGTACTTATTGAATGTAGGGACAGTTTTTCTTAAAATTTTAACAGTTTGTTAATTGGTAGTTTTATCAGTATATTCTGTCACAACCAGTTATGTGGCTGAATGTTTATATATGTCCATGTATGTGTACATATCTCTTTAAATGGACAACTTTATTAGATTTCAGTTCTTTGTTTGCCTTGATGGACATGTTCAAGGCTTAGAAATATATTTTTATTTGCATTAGCTTTACTGAAGTTCCATAAACTGCTTTAAAATGATTGTGTCATTCTCTTAACTCTCGCCTGATTCATATTTTTCCATCAGATTGCGTTCATTGGGAAAGGTACAGACTTACAGAGACTGTCTAAGAACTTTGGATTTTGCTCATCTGCAGTGACACAGCTGGGACAACAGTGAGTAAAAGAGTGACTCACTCATGATGCAGAACTATTAAGAGCAGTTGCTTCATAGATAAAAATTTAAATAAATGTAGCAATAAGAGAAATTATTAATTTTGCATAGGCACCAGATGGTTTTTTTTCTGCATAAGGGACACATTTTTACAGCTTGCTCATATTTTGCATATCTTGCAGTGAGTTCTTTATGCCTGGAATGATAGACACGCACATCCATGCACCCCAGTACAGCTACGCAGGCACAGCCCTTGATATGCCTCTCCTGCAGTGGCTCAACACGTACACATTTCCTGTGGAGTCACGCTTTCAGGACTTAGAGTTTGCAAAGAAGGTCTACACTCAAGTAGTGGTGAGTTGACATGCACATTTAGGCATTTTTCCAGAACCTGATCCGTAAATAAAAGATGAGTAATGACATTGAACAACATGTTTCATATGTCCAAACTTGAGGTGGTTTATGAGGTGGGGTCATATGACTCACCACCCAGGGCATCATTCTGCTGGACGGTGGCAAAAACCAGTTAGTATATCTGGCTTACACACCTAACCATGCGCTACAGCTGATTTGTCTTATATGGCACTTTTGTCAAAGTGCTAATTCAGAGTTTCAAAGAAATTTGGAATGGAATTTAGATCAAAATTTGAACTGTTTAGACTGGACCGACATTAACTGGATCATACTACTCTGTACAGAGATGAGGTGCAGATTAGAATCACTTCTGCCTATGACTAAACAAAAAAGAAAAAAAATCTAATTATTTTTGGTCCTTGAAGCTCCTTAGGTAAAACCATATGTAATAATTAATAAATAAAAGTTTCCTAAATGCAATTTCACATATTCATATTCATTGTTTACAAATGCGAAACCTTTACTGTATGCATGAAAACAAGACAGGAGCTCACCCATGCAAGAACCACCACTGAGTCAGGTTGCAAACTGTTTTTGGGTTTGTTTGTGACGATAGGTTAGCTGTTTTCATAACAGAAAAATTTAAACTGCACAGCAATAATGTTGTTATATAATATTTGGATTTTCTTCTTAGAAAAGGACTTTAAGAAACGGAACAACCACTGCGTGTTACTTTGCCACCATACACACTGATGCGTCTCTTCTGCTTGGTCAGATTGCAAGTAAGGTGTAAAAAACACATACACACACATACATACACAAACACTTTAATGTAATGTTATGTTTTAGAAAGAACTAATCTTTTTTAGTGGTTTTTTTATCCAACCGGTGGTATGTTGCTCTCTTGAATAAGAGCAGCAGATAGTACGAAAAACAAGAATAAAACACAGCTGTTAAACTGCATACACTTGACGTCAGTTTTAATGTGAACCTGAAGCTTTTTAAGGTCGGATAACAGTTTTACTTAAAATGGTGAGGGAGGGGCAAGCCACAAAAATATAATTTATCTTCTGAACTGTCTGATCAGACGTCTGATGTGTCTCAGAGACAATATGTAACACATCTCAGCTAACTTGTGTCATTGTCTTATGCAGAGAAATTTAAAAAAAAATTGTGGTCAGATACTGCAAGTTTATGCCTCTTTCTGCTACGTGCACTATTCATATTTATTATTGAGTGAATGAAATAAAAAAATAAAACGACATAAAATGAAAGGAATGTGATCATCACATGCTTCTCTGGTTGTAAAGGCCACACCTCATTTTTACTTTCGTTTGATGTATTTATTCTCCATCTGAGGTGTCTTCGACAGCAGAATAGTCTTTCACCTTTATGCCTTGTTCTTATCATCTCATCTCACTGCATTGCACAACGGTGGGCATATTTTGCAACACACGTGCAATTCTGCAAATGTACGGAATCAAGCACAGGTCAGGCAGCCTTAAGCCTTCGTTTTATGTAAGCGAGTCATTGAACCTTCAACTTTGTACTTTTCGGGCCCAACTGTATGTGAAAAACTGAAAGACGTCAGCATGTGTCTCTAGCTGGGCAATCAGTTAAATTCAGTTTACATTTAATTAGATTGCCTCAGTGTTGAATTAAATCGACACCATCTTGAAAGTATACCGTAATATATCTACTGTACGTCTCTGTTCTATTCTGGTAAGACATTAAGGTTCTAGTAAGAGATTAAGTTTCTGGTTAGAGATTAAGTTTCCAAAAATGTTTAAACATAAACCATTCTGTTTTTGCATGTGTCTATCCCACCTTTTCATAATAAGAGACACACAGATGTAATAGACAGGCTCGATTAAGCTCCACTGTGCGTCCCAGATCCAGGATTTTGTTATCACCCTTGGTACGAGTTCAAAAATTATTGCCCTCCCTCTGTTTATATTTTTTCTTCTGCAGTCCAGAAAGCAGTGACTTCCAAACAGCTACAGATAGATAGACTTTATTTATCCAGTTGCAAGGTTGTGAGAGTAGTATACTACTATAGTAAGTAGTATCTTGAGAAGTGTGGCTTGTTTTGATTATAATTAATTTGTTGGGATCCCTCCTCAATGACATACAGATGAACATGTTGAACAAGTTTGGACAGTTGGATCATCATCCATTAGAGGATTGTTGTTATTTGAAACACTGTTGCCAAGAAACAGTCTTAAGTGCTTAAGTATAGTACTTGCTTTTGACACGTAAACGCTGGTATTAAAGTACTTAAAATGACTCTTTCCCAGTTTATCTTGTTCTGCAATTAGCTTACTCATGTACGTCTCCACATCTCATTAATAAAATGACCAGCAGGGAATAAACTTGTTCTTATTACTGGAGAAATAGACATTCGAAATATTCATTTTAAACCTAACCTTGCAGCATAATAATAATAATAATAATAATAATAATAATAATAATAATAATAATAATAATAATGTGTAGTATACAAGTTTCTATAATAGCCAAATTATTATAGAAATAAATCTATTATTGTCTTTCCACACATATCAGATGACACTAATTAGGAAAAGCTTTGAAAGTCTGCAGATTGGAGTAAGCTTTTAATTTTACTGATGTTTCATCTGACTGAAAGTGATATAGAATTATATTCAGTAGATTAGAATATGCACTTTTTAGAATATGCACTGTTTGAAAATACTAACCAGTATTACACTGCTGGTGAAAAAAACACCCCTTTATTAAGCCTACATGTCCTGCATTGGTCTTATAAAACATTGTATTCTTAATTAGCATTTTTTCATAAGTTGTAGACGCATAAAAAAATCCTCAACAGAAATACAAGTGTTAAGACATCAGTCTATGTATAAGTAATCCATATACTGTAACATGTTTCACTTTGTAAACTGAGTTTCTGAAATGCATGAGCTTTCAACAATATTTTAATTCATTGACTTTAATATCACTTGGTGGGGCCCAAAGAGAATCTGTGGAGGGATCTAAATATTAGAGTTATGGCAAGGAGGCCTTTTAATCTTAAAAACTTGAAGCTCATCAAAATACAAAATATAATATAAAAGTGAATATAAAAAGAATTTAACTGCTGCAATGACATACAATTTTCTTTTTGTTTATGCAAATAATATTTAACCTCTTTTCCTATCAGAAATAAATATCTTGGTTAAATGAAAGTAACTTACCATCTAAATCTTGCAGGAGTATGAACAATTTTGATCACAAAGGAATACAGTCACAGCTGTTTATTACGATGTAATGTATTGTTCCTATTGCATTTGCAGATGACTTTGGCCAGCGTGCCTTAGTAGGGAAAGTGTGTATGGACAGAAACGACGGTGTGAAGTATTACAGAGAAACCTCTGAAGAGTCTCAAGAAGAGACCTATCGGTGAGAGTGATGATCTGGACCTGGGAAACACCATGTACACTTTTCAAATTTTATTTTAATTTGTTCAGATTTATTTTGTGTAGGTAAACAGTTTCAAACACACACCAGATATGTTTCAGTGAGAAATGCTTTATCTTTAGGCTACCACTTTTGTGATGCGATACATGATGCAACTGAGAAACAAAGAGCTGGTTAGTTGGAGAGGGAAAAAACTCCCAAACCCTTAAATATCCAGCTTTACAAACTGCCTTTCACACAAGAACCTCTTAATACTGTTTGAAACAACATTCAGTTATTTAGGAAGGAAGCAACACTTTCTATCGAAAACACCAAATTACTATTATTTATTGAAAATCAGCTTTTTTTTCTGAATCCATGTTGGCATGCTGGCCTCAAATCACTGCTCACAGTTTCTATGTACCTGCATGTGTTTTCTATTCAGTACTGATTGTGTGCGTTTGCTTAGTTGTTTGCATCTTGTGTCTCTGTTTTGTCCTGTGATGGAAGCAGACAAAATCAAGATTTCTAAAGTGGAGAAATTCCCTTAGGGAGCCACTTTAGTTATAGCAGATTAATTGAACAAGGTTGTTTACAGTCTTTAATAAGTTGCTCCTCTCCTAATGTGGAACATTTTAAACCTTGATGCTCCAGACTGTTTTTGCAACAATGAGACACTTCTTACGGAAGTGGGCATTAACTTCTACACCTTTCTTTAATGTTTAATGTCGATAACATTTATTTTACAAAGAAAGTGTATCCTCTTCTGATTCAGAGGCAGATTGTATTTTTCATAACAACTATGTTAGCCAAACAGTGTTTGTCTCACACTTATCTCAACGTAGCTACACAATGAACTGTAAACAACATATGTTGCACCTATTTATTTGATGATGCGTGATTTTTTTTCTCTTTTCTCTCAAAAGGTTCATCAAAGAACTACTGAACAAAAAGGTAGGATCCTGTGAAAGAGTCATAAAGAAATCGGTTAGCGCTGTTGTCTAACTTTACTGATTTGTGCTCGGGTTGGTTGGTGGTCCTAACAGTATCCCCTGGTGAAGCCAGTGGTCACTCCACGTTTTGCACCGTCCTGCACAGAGCCCTTGCTTGCTAAGCTGGGAGAAATGGCTAAGAATAACAACCTGCATATTCAAGTGAGTTAAGAGTGGCAAACTGATCACAGATGATTTCTACTGCAGAACCTAAAGGGATTAATTATTTATTTATTTATTTATTTCAGAGTCACATCAGTGAAAATCTTAAGGAGGTGGAGTGGGTGAAGGAGCTGTTCCCCAATTCGGAGTCTTACACAGACATCTATCACAAATGCAACCTTCTCACAGACAAGGTAAGAGCCCAGTCCCGTTTACGTTTCACCAAACGTCTGGTAAAACGTGAATGCTTCCATAAAATCAAACAAACTGTTCCTGATGCCTTGCAGACTATTATGGCCCACGGCTGCCATCTCAGTGATGACGAGTTGGTTCTGTTCAGGAAAACAGGAGCTGCTTTGTCCCACTGTCCCAATTCAAACATCTCGTAAGTTTTTACTCAGAACTGAGATAAGGTCAGACATTTGTACAGATTTAATCTTAAAATTAGGGCAGTAAGACATTGAATATTATTGTTTAATCATTGAAGCTGAATAAACTGATTCCATTGCTTTCCAGAAAATAGATAGATGGTGGTAAAAAGGCCAATGAGGCGATCCACACAAAAATAAGTTGCTATTATTACAGTTGGTGATCTCTGTTTAACCAGCTTGTGCAGCGGAGTGCTAAACGTGCGCAACGTCCTGAATCACAAGGTGAAGCTGGGGCTGGGTACAGGTGAGTGAAAATGCTCCACAACAATATAAAGTTTGAGCAGGTATTGCAGATCAACTCAGTGTTAGAAGAGGGAACATTTTAGAGTTTCTTTGATGTCCATCAAAAGTTAAATGAAGTTGCCTTGTCCAAGATACATGTCAGTGAATTCCTTTCAACCTCATCTGTTTGTCCTCCATCAGACGTGGCAGGAGGCTATTCACCTTCCATCCTCGATGCTGTGCGAAGAGCCCTGGACTCGTCCAAAGTCCTCACCATCCAGGACCCAGAACACAAAACACTCAGCTTTGAGGAGGTCTTCAGACTGGCCACACTGGGAGGGAGTCAAGGTGAGATCCAAATACAAATACCATAGTTATTTGGCAACAGTTGCATCGATAGATATATAGACTCTCTGCATTGACTTACAAAACTTGCATGGTGACAATCAAACTGTTGTTTTTTTCTGTTCGCAGCGTTGTCCCTGGATGAGCGAACTGGAAACTTTGAGGTGGGAAAGGACTTTGATGCCTTGAGAGTTAATGTGGCTGCTCCAGGTGGACCCATCGACCTAATCCAAAACGAGAAACCACAGGTAATGTGGGAGATGTCCACGAATGTTGACACATAAAGTGCTCAAAAGCAAAAACTCCATCTAAGGTATAACAGCAATCTGTAATCTTTGGCTTTCAGATTCTTCTGGAGAGGTTCTTGAATTTGGGTGAGCTTCTGGTTCTTTATGTATCTTGTCACTTCTCTTTATTTCAGTCTCTCAGTTCTCATATGCGTCTCTCTTCCCTAACATGCCCTTTGGCAGGTGATGATCGAAACATTGTGGAGGTGTTTGTAGCTGGGAAGAAGGTGGTACCTTTCAGTGAGCCATGAACAGACAGGACTTCTTCCTTCCTCACATTGGTGTGAAAGAAATAAACAACACTGTGGCTGCTTCAGCTATGTTTTTGCACAAAAGTAGATTACTGAGAGTAAGGGGATATTTTTAATATGTATATTTTAGGGCAGAGTATGTTATTTACTTCATCATTCTTTAGCCTGTATGCTGGACTTTTGATTGGGAAGCAAGGAATATATTAAACAGCAGGAATTTGTACAGATAACTGGCTAATAATTTGCCAGTGTGTTTTCTATGTTGGGCACTTTTGCACCTTTGCCATGTAGTAAATAACTCACCGGGGGGAAAAAAAGCAGAAAAAAAGCAGACCTTATTGCCTTTCAGTTTAAATTATTTTGTCATGCCATATCAGAGGAAGTGATAACATAGGATAACATAGTGCTTTTTATGGTGCAAGAACTGCAGTAGTTTGATGATGCCATCTTCATGGACTTGCTGTAGAAAAAGTCTTTGGGAGGCGAAGGCTAAATTGTGCTCTAATGGACACTCCAACTAATTTAATCATTCAAGCACTTAAAGCTGCAGAGGTGCAGGGATTGTGTTTTAATATGTTCTTGATACTTCTCTTTTGATTTTGTAGAGTTAAAGTGAAAATAGAAATGTTTTCAAGCACTCTTTTCTAACATGTTCAAGAATTCAAATCATCCTCATGGCCTTATCATATAACTGTTTGGGATTTTTTTTTATCCTAAATTTAATCAAAAATGTAAAAACAATGTTTGGTGTGAAGATGTTTGATTCAAGGGAATGTATTGATAAAGTATTCTTTTTTTGTTGTTTTGTATTTTGTAATATTTTTACACGCACTTTTTTAATTATTAGGGAATTAGACTATGTGCACTTTTCTTTTTAAAAATATTTAAGTCAAGTTTGCTTTTTACTGAAGAAGTTGCTAATTTAATTTTCACGCAAGACAGTCTGAATCATTTTACAAGAGAAGGTCACACTTTTTGATCTGTTACACAGGATAGCATATAAATAAAGGAAGTCACAGAAGCTCTTCTGGTTGTACTTTTATTTTGACTGGCTGTTGTGATCTATTACAATCAGAACAGAAGCTTTGCTGTGTGTCTGTGCTGTCTGATACACATGGAGAGGACTCTGTTGTGAATGAACCTGTGGACTGAACTTATTGTTGGTTTTACTAATAATTCAAATCTGGAAAGATATAATATATATATCTGGAAAGATATAAGCCCAGGTACTAGAGGGCAACAAATGTTGTTCAGTTCAATACTGCCCCACTCTGGTTTAAACCTATAGTTCAGATTGTTTGAATTAGTGTCCTGTGAGATAGGTAGCAGTAGTCATTACCTTACTTGCAGAAGACAGATGTTTTATCAAAGGAAAAAACCCCAGAATATTTATCTGATTTGAGGAAGGTTAGCTTTACTAAACTAAGTAATTTTCAGTCACGGTCAAACTTAGAAATGTCATGCCGGTGTTAGCCAGTGCTTTGGGAGCTGATGGTAATCTTCTTTCCCACTTGAATAGTATGAGAATGTTTGGAGCAGGTTGCGCTTATACTTCAGCCATTCCCTTTGTAACTTCAAATGGATAGATTGGACTTCCTCGTTATTTTTTTTTCTGAGAAAATAAGATAATTTACAAGAAGTTCATTTTCCTGGACTTGGTGGGGACATCTAATCCATGAGAGAATAATGCATTTGATAAAAACTATAAATATTTAGTTAGGCTGAATTAAATATTTGCCTAAATGAGCAATAAATCATTCTGACGTCTAGTTAAAGGTGTGTCCCTTCCACGTCGATATATAATTGTTCCCATGTGAATAACCTATTGTGAAACTAGTTCCTGTCTTCTAAATAAAATTGGCCTATGTTTCTATTTATTTCGTTGTGATGCAAAAAAATCATACAAAAGCGGATGAATGGCTTTTGTGGCTTATTTCTAAAAATAAAAGTCAGTTTTTTGCCTATTTGTTGCAGATTCTCATCTCTCAGTTTCTCTTTTCAATCAGTTTTTTTCATCATCTCGATGACCTAATGACATTTACACACATAGCTGATCATGAGACACAGACTACTGATGCAAGTCAGTAAGGAACTGAGGCCTAGTTTTATCTGCTTTAAGGAGCTGTGTTTTGCAGCTACAGGTAAGCAGTAACAGTCGAATGCCTCTCATAAAAATATATTACTGTTATTTATTTAGCCGTTTTTGTCTTCAATAAAGAGCAGTCTTATTTGCACAATACTTTTATGTTGTCAATGAGGAACAGAAAGTTTTAGGAGGTCTTTTTCAGGAAGTGTGACTTGTTTAATTATATGGGAAGGGTGGAGACCTAGTCGCCAAAGGTTTTTCCAACTTGTCAAAGGCCACTAGAAAAAAATATTTTCATATCCATGGGTCCTATTCCTCGCCCTGCCTGAAAGATATGATTAATGATGTGAAATCGGTTAGCAGCCACCAAGTCAAACAAACATCCTGTGGATGGATAACATTTTTATTCGACAATGCACTGAACAGCAGAACTAGCAAGTTTTAATTTGTGAGTTGTTAATTTCCAGCAACTACAATGTTTTTCTTTAGACAAATGATATTATGATAAATCTTTATTTATAGCATTCTGTGTTTTTCCTCAATTTTTTATTTCACTCAGTAAAAGAGGTACAAGAAGTAAACGCCTGATTTATACTCAGTGGTCGCAGTTCTTATATAATTAGCAGTTCTCGAGTAGCAGGGATGTTTTTCCTTTGTTGTTTGTGCTTTCTCTCATTTAGATGGCGAAGTGCCAACTTGTCATAAATTTAATGACTTATTTTGAATGTCGTTGGAAATACCTGCGACCTTTGAACGTATCAAATACTACAGTGGGGACTTTAAACCCTGCGTAATGTCTTACAGGCTTGAATTAGGCTACTGTGAGCCACAGACTGTTCCTCGGCGAAAGTTTTAACAGATTTAATGTTTATGTGGAATGTAGAGCTAACACCATAAATAGTGTTTGAGAGACTGCATTGTTTTATTTGCATCCACCTGGAGGGAGAGCTCCCGCGAGACTAAACTCAGGTAAATGTTGCTCAAATGGCATACCGGTAATCAGGAAGTGACTTTAAAAATGCTTGTACGATCTCCGTTCTCTCCTCCATTCTTCACTTTTACAGATTTCAAGCTCTGTTAGATCTGGAAGGTATGTGTCCTTTGACCTCGACACATCTTTTGACCTATTTCTCCCCGCCCCTCATCACTCGGGCTAAAACATTATTAAATGCGATCATTGTTTATCAATGTTTATGTTTGTATTTAGTTATGGTTTTGATATCCTTATTTGCTTTTTTTGTTTCTTTAGTGTTTAAGGCAGAATAATACTTTTGCATATTTTAGTTTTAGTTCCATTTTATCCGTGGTGTGTTTTTTACATGAATTATTTTTTAACACACTGAAAATACTAACTAATATTTGTAAATAAAGTATGTTTTTATGCATTAGGATTTCACAAAAGTTGTTAAAAATCGCTCTGAAGATGGAAATTGCTCAGATTCATGTGCATTTGGGTCAGTGACGTCCCAAGAGGCAAAAGAATCAAAATGATCAGCTGCTGATTAGAAATTATAATGGCAGATAATGATGAATTGACTCTAAAGTCTAAGACTTTAAATGAAGTGTGGCTGTTACAGCGACCTGTTACAATGCCATCAAGTGCTGCAGAAGCCTGTTCATAACCCACTTATTCAGGTCAGGAGTGTGGCAGGAGGGAAACACCTAAAACAGTGGTTCCTGACGATAGAATTAAGAAACACTGCTTTAAACAAATACATAATTTCCAAGCACTGAAGCTCTCCATACAGTCTGAACTTATATTACTTCCCTCTGTTATTGACAGGTATGGTAGCGATGAGGGAAATTAAATGTTGTAACTCATTAATTCAAATCCCTCAAAAAGTTATTCTAGATAGCGATGGGAAAGATCTCTGGTAGCAGTCGGTATTACAGTGAATTTGAAGAAGCCTCTGACTGAAGTCACTCTATTTTCCCAAGTTAGTCCCATGAAGAGGATGGACACAACAGTTGTCCATCATTTTCTTGATTTTATGAAGAATAGTTCTTTATGTCGTTATCTCCAGAGGTTCAAAAGATGCAAACATAAGAAAATGGGTAAAATGGAAACAGTATGCTCAAAAGAACTCTGATCAGCTGTCTTATTGATGTCAGACGTGAGTGGAAATGTAGATTTTTATCTTGATTGAACAACTACTTACTGCAAAACAACTTACTGTAGAAAAACTATGTATGACATTTTATTTAGTAGGTGACCAAATATTTTTTACAAAGAAACGGATTGGTTTAGAGAGAAGTCCAACTGGTGGCTTTAAAACTAGTTAGTTACAAAAATGAAGCAATTTGTATGAAAAAAAATCTGTTTAGGAAAGCTAAACACTATTCCATGTTTATCGTGTTTTCTCACCCTTAAAAAACTTTGTTCATGTGCAGAAGCATTCAGCGTCCCCTGCAGCTCGAACACTACCTGAAAGCCCATCATGCCTCTGTTTCGGGCTTTGGATGAACAGGCAGAGGCAAAGGCTCGGCCCAGACGGAGGGGTCTGAGGAACACCAAGGGCACTGGAAGCTGCTGGAGGACGCGTGACAATGATCCGGTCCTTTCTCTGACGCGCCTCTGCCTGTTGAGCCTCGCTGACAACATGAAGGACCTGTGGGTGAAAGACTATACTGACAACTACCTTGATCATTACTCATTCAGATACATCATGGGGCCTTTCAACCTGCTACGTGAGTTTGTGTGTGTCAGTGTTAATTGGTTACAGACCAAATAATGCAAAATAAAAATGTGTAATGCTTCTGTTGTTCTAGCACAGCATACCACAGTAAGGTGGAATGCTATGCAGTGCATCACCTTATCACCAATATTAATTTTTCAAAGCAAAGCTGAATCACAAACCAACTGAAAAATGTGCTTCAGAAAGTTTGTTTCACCTCTTTTACCTCCATCCTTACTACATAAGGTAACAAGAAAAACATTATTCTTTGCCTTATCACAACTGCATTAATAAGCTTAACAATCTTATATGTAAGCTAGTTTATGTTAGTAGCTTTTTTCTCCACTTCTCAACAAACGCATATCCTCATATCACTGGGATGTTCTCTTGTCTTTCCTATTGTGAACAAAATGGTCAGAGAAATGGCACCAAAGAAGTACTGTAGATATTTTCTATGTCTCTTATTGAAAGTAATTTACTATAACAGCATGGACCTATTATGTCTGTAATCACAGCTGGTGAGCTGGTGGAGGAGTTGACGTGGCTGCTGTCCAGTAGAAAGCAGCTGTCTCGGGCAGCGCTCCACCTCCTGCTGGTCCCCCACCTCCAGGGTCTGTCTCTAGAGAGGTGTCCCGGCTTGGTGAACCCGGCATTGTGCGCACACATTGCTGCCCGTTGCCAGGTAAGATCCAATAATTTTATTTTATCCAAATTCTATCCGCTTCTTTTTACATAACATACTAATCTTTACCCCTAAAGATGTGGACTTGGTTTATCTCAATGATAAACATCCAGTATATTTTCCATACTCGTAAGCTATATGTTGTTTGAAAAGGTTATTAAGTTTTAATTAGGTTAAAATTTAAGGTAATTAAGCTTCACTAAGATATGACATAGAGCAACACTGTAACACGGGAGATCCTGCCAACAGCCATCAGCATCTATAATGACTTTCTGGTCAGATTCTTTGGCATGGTCTTCATCTGGATTAATTTGAAAAGGAAACAGGATTGTATGAATGCATACTGTTCTATTAGATATTCCTTTAAAAGAAATGGGTTTTGCTTTTCTCTCAGGGTCTGAGGAGTCTGGACCTATCTGGAGCACAGCAGCTCCCTCCAAAGGCCCTCTGTGAGACCATGTCCAGTCTACCTGCTGTGCGGTCGCTGTCCTTGGCCGGCATGCCTTGTGACAGGAGTGTGATCCAAACAGTTGCCCACCACTGCCGTTTGCTGCAGCACCTTGACGTGTCCCGCTGTCACCTCCTCTCCCCGGCTGCTCTACTTGCTCTCGGCGGTGTGGTTTCCAGTCCGTCCTCATCCTCCTCTTCTTCAACCTTGTCTCCTCTCCCGCTCAGCAGCCTGTTGGCTCTGGATATTGGGTTTGGGGAACAGGAAGGAGACTCTACCGTGGCAGCAGCCTATCTCCTTCTCTCTCTGCCTTGCTTGAAAAGAGTGGCCTTGGAGGGACTTGGACCGGCCTGCCGTCTCATCGAGCAGAGGGAGTTCAGCCAGGCGGATGAATTTGCTGACAGGGAAGGTGTTTCCAGCTTACACCTGGTGTGGAGGGAAAGGATGCTCGGGCAGAGCTCGGATCGTTGGATGACGATGAGAGGGGAAGAGTCTACTGATAATGGAGAGGTGGAGAGCCCATTATTGGAGGAGGATGGGTGTGACGCTGAAGAAGATTTAATCAAAGACTCGTGGCCTTTTTGCTTACAAATCCAAACAGAGGATAGAATGAAGAATTCGTCCCAGTCAGGCCTGATCCTGCAGCTCAAAGACGTTAAAGGCGTAACCTGTGAGGCTCTGGGGAGTTTAGGAAATTTGTGTCCGGCTTTAAACTCTTTATCTATGAACATAGGCAAACAGGGCTCCCTATTAACTGCTGATCTCCAGACGTGGTCAGGCCAACTGCGGAGTCTTTCATTTATCTACTCCGGCCCAGTGGCAGATCTTCTTCCAGCCTTGCAAGTCACAGGTTGCTCACTGATCTCTCTGACGTTGGAGGGGGTGAAAACCAGCACCGACACTCCACTACTGGAGCTCATCAGAGGCTGTCCCAGACTCAGAGAGCTCCTTGTCTCTGCCGAGCCTCCTGCTACAGCACAGTACGAAACCAATGACAACCATTTGGATGATCAAGATCTCCCAAAGCTGCCGAATCTCCGCTCTCTCAAGCTCAGGTAATTCCAACATTGAATCCCTGCTCTCAATTTGTGCCTGTTTCTAATCACACCAAATACAGTCATGGCAAAGCTACAATACACCTTACAGCCAGACACAGAAACTATGTGTTGATGACACAATGGAAAACATAGAAAGATAGAAATATCCTAGCTATATTTTTTTGTTTTCTTGGAGTGGTCACCAAGTGTAATGCGGTTCTCAAACATTGTTCAAGCCAAACAAACCAAAACAAAAGCATTTGGATATTCTGGTGGCTTAAATTAATAACAGGAACTTAAAAGGAAGTGCAACATTTTGTTTTCAGTTAATGTCTTATCCTTGATTTTTTTTTTCTCAGAGCAAATTTTGCAAATTTTGGTTGCGATATGCGACATCACAACCAAGGAAGTTAAAGTAATAATTAACTCCCCCGTATATCTTGCAAAAATAAATTATACCCCTTCTATTTTTTATCTATCATGTTAGAACCATACACATCAACTTTGCTGAGATTTTATGTGATGGATTAACACAAAGTTGTGTGAGTACAAACATAAACAAGGCTTTAAATGAAAGAACATGTGAAAGTTGTTGCCATTATTCAGACCTAAAGCCACAGAATGAACACATTTCACTTTTATTAAAGCTGCAAATGTTTTAGAACATTTTTGCTAAAAGCCTTGCACATCTGAAGAGCAAAATTTGTTTTCTTTGGAGTTCAGTTAGATTGAAAGTAAAGTGTCTGTAAATAGCTGTTTCCCAAGGGTTTCAACAAATTGTATTTTGGATTTGGGTCTGGCATGTGACTGGGCCATTTTAACTGTGCTTTCATCTACAAATTACACTTTCGTTCTGACTGAATGTTTAAGGTCAGTGGAAGGCGAACCTTTTTTTGTGGCTTCTAGTTTTATCTTTTAAGAGTACCTCATGGATCTTTGCAATACAGTAGCTAGCAGGACTTCTTGTGGCTATCGTACAACAATGACAAAAGCCCCCATGAGGAAATGTTGATGAAGTCATTACAGTACTTTGGTTCAGATATTTTGATTGTACGCAGCAGTGCAATTTCAGGCTTATACTAACGGATTGAAAAATTGATTAGAACTACCAAGGCAACCAGTAATACTAATTTTCTTCTGCTGCTCTTGTCTCTCAAATCTCTGAAGATTCTCCTATGAGCACAACCAAATGAAGCCCCTGATGTCCTGGCCGTCCCTAAAGGAAGTGATCAGGTGCCTCCTGATTGGCTCTCCTTTACTCGAAAACCTCTCTTTGATCTCCTTGCCGTGCCCTTTGAACTGCATCATACAGGACACCCTGCACAGTGTGAATCCGGACGTGAATCCCGATGCAGATTCCTTTGGCTTGCCTCCACTGCCACTTGGAAGGATCGAGCACATTGACCTGCTGCGAACAGATGTGCATATGAGCACTGTGAAGAGCTTGATGCAGCTGAGCAAGAGGCTCAAGTACGTGGATGTAAGTTACTGCTGGCGGATCAGTCAGCGCGAGTGGCTAGACTGCAAGAAGTTCAGACAGGTCGAAGTTGTCTGGGTGTAATCAAAAGAGGGGAGGGTTCCAACACTAAGGCACGTCTTGAAGGTGGGTGGGATGTGCAGTATTTTTTTATTATTATTTGAACAAATTGAAATACACATTTACATGTCAAATTGTATATTTATCATAGTCTTTTTGGAAAATGTACGTTTGTTTTTTGAAACAGACTGATCTTTTTAATTCACTATTATGGAAAGCTGTATTTTAATAACCAATTTATATTATCTTTATGGTCTGTGACGCGACTGAAAAACAAACATGTTTTTGAGAAAAGTGTTTGAAAAATCATGTGGAAATCACCATTTGTTTGTCCTTTTATGAAACTATGACAATAAATTCACATTGAAGTGAATGCAACAATAATTCCTTCTATGTGTTTCATGTATATTTTTAGTTGTATTTTAGTTTTTATCAATAAAAACAAGATTCCAGGCATCACTAGTTGCAGTACATTGCAGTAACAAACAACTTTGACACTATGACCTATTTAGAGGCAGAAACCCAGAAGCTCAAATGGGCATAAATGAAACCCTAATGAAGTACTGCGCTCCATATTACTGTTATACTAATCCAAATACAGGTTTAATGAAAACTGGAGATGTGGAGCAAGTAAAATACTTGATTCCCACCCAATTTTCCTGTCTTAATATCACCTTTGGGGAAGGAAATCAAGCCTAATCTTTGCCTCATTAGGGTGTGATCCCATCCAAGTCCAAGTTAAAATCTGGTTTTAATGTGACAAGTAATGTGTTAACACGTCTCCCAGTCAATCCCAGACACTGATTTAAGTCATTTAACAATTTAAATTTGGTAACATGGTGTTAAAGTTTTATACTGCATCCCAATTAACGCCATGTATATGCAGGAAAACACAATAGCTTCAACAGTACAATAAAATAACACTTCACATTTTCAAGTCAAAATGCGCTTAACTCTGCGCTACTACTGTATCTGTTTTTCTTGACTAAAATATTTTCACCCAGAAGGACTTCCAAGTATGGCAGTGGCTTGTTTCTAAACATATGCGATTCAATACATATATCCTGATACCATTTTTTAAGCAAGAAAGTTTATCGAAGTGAAATGCTTATGTTTGAATACAATGCTTGTTAATTATGTGCTTGCAAAGCATGCAGAAAAATATATTCACAGTTTTGTAAACTGAGTGCTAACTTTAAACGTCATGGAATGTAATGACTAGTGTTTCAACTGCTTTCTATGCAGTTTCCTTACATTAACATCTGTCTGAATGAAGCATGCAAAGCAGATCACATGGCAAAAACTGACAAGGGCTGAATATCTCTCCATCCATCCAGCCATTCATCCATTGTCACCCGTGTATCTGAGATCAGGTTACAAATACTCCTCCCAGTGCTCTTCTCTGAGGGATTCAAAGCCACTTCTAGGCAAAAAGATATGGAGTTCCTCCATCGTGTTCTGGTATTCCACCACCAGGATGAAATTAAGGCACATTTGTTTTCCTGAATGGGAAGTTCACAATTGTTTGTAGCATCTTTTTTGACATCCATATGCCTGTATGGATGTCAATTTGCGCCTGTTTAATAATCACACATGTATTAATAATAATACAGTTAGATCAAAAGGCAGTTACATCTATATAACTGCCTTTTTATACTTTATTTTTAATAGTGTTTTGGCTTTCCAACTTACTATGTTAGATTAGCCTATTTTGAAACAAAATGTAATGTTAGATATGCCAATCTGTGTCTTTTATACAAAATAATAATAATAATAATAATAATAATAATAATAATAATAATAATAATAATAATAATAATAATAATAATAATAA
>CAEGAF010142403.1:0-13841 GCA_903067075.1 Micropoecilia bifurca | reverse complement strand
TGTGTACCAGAAGATAAAATGAGAAGGCAGAAAAAATGGCTAAAAACAGATGATGTGCTTGACAGATAAAACAAAACCACAAGCCAACTTCCTAAAATAGAGCCCAGGATCTAAATATAAGACTCTGGGCCGATAGCGCGTGCCAGACAACTGCAGCAGTGTCCGTTCTCAAACAGCTCGGGCCGAGACAACCAAACATGTAAACAATCTTCCCAGATATTTATTTTCCAGCCACATCCATATTTCCAGAGCCTGTGCAATCCTTCCAGACAGGCTGGTATTTGTTGTGCTGTTGATGGGGCTGATATATATAGATATATTTATAAGTATATATAGAGGAGTCAGACAGCGAAGGATTCCAGCGGCCAGCCGCGTGGCGACGTAAGGAGACGTGAGGAGAGAGGGCCACTGTGTCCCCCCGACACTGACCCGCCCTGCTAATGACAGGGTGCTGTCCAAACGCTGCTAACCAAAAATTACTGCCCTCACCGCCCAGCAGCTGCGCACACTGCTGTCTCAGAAGGGAAACGGTGCAGAGAAAGGCCCAGGAGCTCCTTGGGACGGAGGCCTAAGGCTGTTTTTGTAACGGGAGATCTGATCTAGGGTGATTTGCTAAATGACACACAATTCTGCAATTTTTTTCTCCCCCCACATTTCATCAACTTTTGTGGGATTTAACGTGATGAAAGAACGCAAATCATAATTGTGAAACAGAAGAAAAATAAAGCATGTTTTTCAATGTTTTTTTTTCCTCAATCAAAAGCTGAAAAGTGCGGAGTGCATTTCTTTCAAGTCCTCCTCATTCATTCTTCACTCATCTGCCTTTAGTTGCAAATTCACCAGCGAGTATTTTTAGAAATGTCTCAATTATGCAAATGTCAAGTCTTGATGCTGATTTTCAAATAATTTAGGTCTGGACTTTGACTAGGTCCTTCTAACATATATAGGTTTTCTTCCAATTTATTCTGCATTAAGCTTCATTTTTTTCCCCTATAGACTCTGAGCAGAAGAAAAGCATCAGCACAGCATGATGATGTGCAGAAAGTTATTAGCTCGGCTTGTAGATCAGAAACCCAGGGCGATCAGACGGTAGTTTTCTGGCTGATCACCAGTCTTTAAAATGTCTGAACTCCTGATTCCATTTTTGCCCCATATTGATTACTTTGTCTTAAAAGTTTAGTATAGCAGCAGTGGGGTGATTATTGTCATAAAGACGTGACCTGCAGGGCGGGTCTGTCTCATGGCAGAGCAAAAGGGAAGAGTTGCTGATTTTCAGATCTTTGGATAAGATCGACTTTCATGGAAGTATTGGCCAATAGCTGATCGTCCAAAATTAAGGGAATTTGGGAGGATGTATCAGTGCACCGCTACCGAAGAGTTTAAATTCTGCCTCATCTGACCAAACCAAAAAATGACCATTTTCTATACATGACTCATGGTAAACCATAATCAATTTTTTTTTGACTTTCTTTCAACAACATTTTTTTTTCTCGCTACTCTTTTATGAAGGCCAGATTTGCAGAGGGAAGAATTTGTGATCGTCTTGTCAACAGATTATTGAGCCTAAACTGCAGCTCCTCCAGCTTCTCCATTTAATGCTCTCCTTAACCAGCCTGTGATTTTAATTAAACAACCACACCTTAACAAGTCGACAGCTGTCTCACAGTTCTTTTATTTTTAGATGATGGATTGAACTGTTCTGTGAGACATTCAAAGCCTTCTTGTTTTTAACCTAACTCTACTTCTCTACTTTGTCCATCTTGACCTCTATGTTAAGATGCTTGTTCCCTAAGGTTCTCTAAAAATACATCTGAAACCTTCAACTAAACCTATACTATACAGATGTATTTACTAAATACATTGGTTTTAAACCAACTGATTGCTGATTTTTAATGAATGAGTGTCAGAGTAATGCCGCATTTTTAGATTTCTTGATTTTTTTTTTAGATTTTAATGACTAAAACACTTTGAAAATCATTGTTTTCCTTCCAGTTCACGGGTATGCTACTTTACATTGGTTTGTGACAAAATCCCAATGAAATACAGTAAAATGTATGGCTGTAATGCAACAAAATGTGACAATTGTAAAGGTTGGGAATCAGTGAGAAAATCTGGGTATTTCTTGTATTTCTGTAAAAGATTGATTAGGTACTGTGGCCAAAGGTATGCCAGTAAATTACTTTATACACAGATTAGCATCACTGCGCCCTGCGACAGACTGGTGACCTGTCCAGGGTCACCCCGCCTCTCGCCCGGAACGTTAGCTGGAGATGGGCACCAGCAACCCTCCCGACCCCTTATCACTAAGGGATAAGGGTGTAAAGAAAATGGATGGATGGATGGATGGATGGATGGATGGATGGATGGATGGATGGATGGATGGATGGATGGATGGATGGATGGATGGCATAACTGTACATGATGTTAGTTATCCATATTACTGTACACAAGTGAAGATTTGTTTTTCCATTCTAATCCTCTCAGCTCTAGATGTTAGATTTCAACTCAGTCTGTAGCACATCATCACCAAACCTGCTGTGACTCTTCTAAAACACCAGCTCCACCTGTTCCAGTTGCTCTTCTACGGATGTAAATCGGATGTATTCAGGAGAACTTTCCTTCCACCACATCATGCATCAGACCGTTTCAAAGCTGGATGGGTTGTTTTTTTTCTTGGTTTTCTCAGTAAAATTACAGTTTTGCACAGGTGTTCAGAAGCACAGATGATGCTGTTACTTTCTGTATTCCAGAAGACAACATGTAATCAGAAGAAATGACGTAAGAAGACAGACAGGGAAGGAGGCACCGACCTGTCTGTTCCTCTCATCCAGGATCCGACTGATCTGAATCTTCTTCCTCCCCATGGCCGACACAAACTCCACTAACAGCCGAAGAGGAATACCAGCGGGCTCAAGGTGGTTAAAAATTCAAAAGGCAATCCTTAACACATAGTCCCAACGTCAGCTGCTGTTACACCAGCATCAGCTCGCCCTTGGCCTGCTGAAAGAGAGACACACACAGTCAAACAAGTCCTGTTTTTACTCTATCACAACCCGTCTTCAGCTTATGATGCTTTTAGATGTTTTTTTTTAATCAGACATGATGGGAGTTTAGAAGATTATCATCTGCATTTACCTTTGTGATTGATGTAATTTATGTAATTTACGGGAGAAAATAGTGATTTCCTCGACTTTGAATAAACACTAAGTATTAGCAAAACAACTTCAGACATTCCCCCCCAAACTCCATCCTCATGGAGTCACTTTACCGTCAAAGTAAATCAATGGAAATGTTACCAGCTTCTTGTCAACAGACACAGAGTCTTTACAGGGTTTCTGTAGGTTTCAGCAACTCACATTTAAAATCTTTTAAGACCTCTTTAAGACTGTTAAGAATAAAATGTGGTACTTCTATACTGACAGAAATGCACAAAAGAAAATCACAAATAAACAAATAATATGAGTTGGCGACAAAAGTGACCCATTTAAGACAGCTAGCTTTACTCTTATTAGCTATAAGACTAATTAGTTATGTCCTTTTAGCCTTGTCATAAAAAGCACTTACCATCATGAGTAAGTGCTAGTTAGCTAATGAGGGTAAAGCTAGCAAGCTTTTTTACATTCATTGGTAAGTGCTAGCTAGCTAACTAGCAAGAGTATATAAGCACCTAGTTTTATTCTATTTTGATTCTTCTTATCATTTGTACCATTTTCAGTTCATTTCAGTAGCCACAACCACTTCGAGTCACAGAACGCAATGAAGATGTCCGTGTGTTACTCAAGTTTTTGCATAACAATAAAGTCCCACAAGAAAAAAGAAAGCTGCTTAAAAATACATATGATTAAATAGTCTTGCCGCAAAAAGTAAGACTTCTAACATTTAAGATCAACATTGTTTCTCCATTAATTTAGGACATTTCAAGGCCTTACATTTTAGATACATGAATTTAAGACTTTTTAAGGGTGTGTGGATACCCTGCTTTAACAGCAGGAAACAGAGCATACTATATTGAAAACTTCAGTTTCTTTTTGTTTGCCCACAAATCTGTAATAGCTGGATGTTGCGTTAAACACAGCAGACAGCTAAACAAAAAATAACCAAACATTTGCTTGTCTACTCCGTGTCAAACTTCAGACAGCGGGTTCCAAACACTCCTCCATCTGCAGCAGCCATCCAGGATGCACCAGGATGCTCTCTGCTCGTTTCTCTTCCCTCCCTGCACCGGCGCCCACCTGCTCTGCTGCGTCCCTCCTCTCTTCAACTTCAGTGTTTCTACGTTCTGCCTTCCCCCCTCAGAGCTCCTTAGCACTTTCCCTAATCTCATTTGATCTGGGAGGAGCAAGAGAGCGAGACGAAGCCAGGCTTAAACCAAAAACCTCCATGGACGTCTGCAGACCTTCAAGTTCCCCCGCCCCTCCTGAGATTGGACTAATGTGATGGGTCTTCATCACATCAGCATGTTTCACCCCTATTTGCTGATTTACATGGTTTGTGTTCCATGAAAGACAATATAGCAGAGTGATGGTCACCTAATGCCACAAAATGAAAAATAAACAGAAATGAAGAGAATATTTATAATGCATCTCCTATTCTCTCTGCTATCTACTCTTGCAGACAAAGGCTCCTTACATATTAGGGATTTAGATTTATCCTTTTTACAATCTGGATGATTGGATGGAAAAACCAAAATATTTTGAGGGAGAAGATAAAAAAATCTGTTTTATCTTCAAACACTGCTGTGTTTCTTCCTCAACTTGCTCGACGGAATGACATCTTAGAGTCGCTGTTGTGGTGAAAAAGAACACTTTGTATCACTTTGATCAAGTATGATAGTCTGTGAAACACAAAAGGCCCTTTCAAGGGCCGCAGTAACTGAGTTACTTCATTGATATGATAGCAGGACTCTGCTCAATATTAGACATTCGAGTTCGTCTTTGGTAAGTAAATGGATTGTGGGACACAGCGCCTTGCAAAAGTATTTGTATCCCTTGAATCTTGTTGCCACCAGGGGACGAACCGATCCACTTTTTTCACTTACAATACCGATATCTGAGGTTAAGTATCGACAGATACTGATCTGATACAGAAGATTAGTGCTGAATTGACTTAAAATGTTTCTCTTTTTAAAACAGACATACATTTAGTGAATTACAAATTTATGTGATAACTCTGTGCAAGTACAACACACTTACACCAATTGCTTCACAAATGTGGTCAATGTAAAAACAAATTTAATTTGTTCAGCAAGTGCAATTAAGAGCATAACAGCTAATGTAGAACAAATAAAGAGACTGAAACTGATAAAAATTTACAAAATGAGCTATAACAAACATTATTTGAAATGCCTCAGAAAGTGTAGTTAGGAATTCTAAATATAATGTCAAATAAATGTCATTATGTCACTCAGACCAAAAAGCATAGAATTAGACTGAATAGATTTGCCTTTATGGATCAGGCAAATTGTCACCGATACAGAATTATTTCCAATATCAGGACCAATACAGATATTAACGTGGGATCAGCACGCCACAAACATTTTGCATAGAGTTTGCATGATTCTCTCCAGGTACTCCAGCTTCCTGTCACTGTAGAAGAATAATATGTTCATTTCTATACACAGTGGAACGGTGGAACCTTTAAATGATGTTCCACTGAATATTTTCAAGCTAAATCGGTTCTTGTCTAAGGAGATCATGCTCTGCTTTTTGTGGGTTGGCACAAACTCATATGGTCCATAGACACATAGGGCTGCAACAATTTATTAATGACAATAAATACCAAGAAATGTTATAAGTGATGCACTGTGTAAAACCACACTGTTCTTATGACAATGTGGTACAGGAAGCCGTGGGGACAAAAGTGTCTCCATTGTTTAACACACTGTCAGGTTTTAATGACTAATTTTGTAACTTGTCTAACTAATGTATGTCTCTATTATTAAGTCCATAAAAAGACATACTTAGTTTGAAAAATAACTGGAATGGTAAGTTGTTTCTGGAACTGTGAATAGAGTATTTTAAACACAAAGAGAACCCAGCGACTTTAAATCGGCCCCAGCCTGAGAATCAACACTGAGGTGTGTCCCACAACTCTTCTTACATTCACCTCCCAGACAGCGTGTCCTGATCAATGTGGATGCAATTTGTTACTATGGCAGAAACTCTATCCGGCTGATGCAAAAATCGACCCACAACACTGGAAGACAACTAGCACTCTACATAAACATCTACTAAACTGAGCTCTACTAAGACCTATGATGATACTAAAACCATTAGAAAAGTTTCATCTTTTACAATGAAGAATCACACAGGCACTATTTTATGCTGGTACGTTTGACAATATTATATTTATGTAACTACCGTAACCCCATTGTTTCTGGTCAAATTGATTTGCAGATCTTATAATTAAACATGTAAAAAGTTTGTAGAGATAACCTTATACATCCAACACCATCTTCTGAATCTTACTTAAATTTAAAACTGCTGTGGAAAACCTTTATGTAAAAATATGTTTTTTCTACACATTTGTTAAAACTGTAATTATGTCGTGACAGTACAACATGAGACAATCAGTGAAAAACAAGAAGAGCTTCTTTGTATTCTCCCAATGCTCTTTTACGGAAACGGTAAATGAAACGCACTGCTCCATCAGAAACAACCAATCAGAGCCAGGAGGAGAGCCTTACCGCTGTCAATCACCTCAAGTATACGCTGCTTAGTTTCCCACAATGCAGGCTGCCATGAATGCTAAGCTAGTTAGGATCGCCACTGATGACTGCATATAAACAGTTTTCCTGGAACGGTGAATTGCTTCTCCGCCTTTAGCACAATTACCAGGTTTGTCACACACTGAAACACAGTATGCTGACTGAAGCTTCAAAACACAATTCAAAATCAGTGAGAGGTTTACTCTGTTTGTAACGACAAATACTGGGGATTCTTAATTTCCCCACGAACGTTGATAAAACCACCATCTAATCTGGTTTTTATGAATCCTGATCCATACACTGCCTCGTCTTAAGAGCGGAGCATATCATTACACCCATAATCAATGGCATTTAATAATGTCAACATGCAATGTGCATCACTGTTGCTAATTTAGTTTTTTGTCATGAGGTCAAGTTAGGTGACGAGTCCCGATTACAAAGTGCAGTCACATACAACCTGTTGGATGAGTTTTCTAACCTTCAGTGTGTTCTTCTTTCCTCAGTAAGATTCCAGCAGAAGAAACAAAGACGTACGAGAAACAAATCAAACGATGACTGCCTCACAGTCTCACCGAGCCATAATCGAAAGGAAGGAACAGTTGATTTAATAATGACAAATCTACGAGACGTGGAGAGAACCCAATGTAAACTCCTCCAAACAGCCAGCTTCCTGTTAACACAGTCTACTACATCACTTCCTGTGCTGTGAACTGTATGACTCTCAGAGGGGGAGTGCTGATATCATCTGTCCGACCGCAGCCCCCCCCCCCGCTCCCACACACACACACACACACACACACACACACACACCACGCAGATAACATTTTCTGGCTCAGCTGTGCATCATTGTGACACTGTGCGTGGAGGAAGCACATCAAACCAACCAGAAGCAACAGATGACATCCTGAACATTCACAGCGGCATCAATAATTAACGGCGATAATTCATTAACATAGTTATGCCAAACCCTCCGCTGGCTTTAGATTCATTCTAGTGCAATTCTTCCATTTAAGGCCACAGTACGGTAAGGCCGCAATAAACAGTCAGTTTCTACATTAGGCAATGTCTCGTTTATCATTGCTGCGGTCACACAGACTGCACCTGCATGTGTGAAATATGCTGCTTTTTTTTTAACACAAAGTTACCAGATGATTTTATTTGAAAACCTTCCCTGAGAAATGAGGATGAAAACAGAGATGTTGGTGGGCTGGTAGGGCTTCCTGCAAGCTGTTAGCACTTCAGGTTCAAATATATTCTACAAGCCTTCATAATGACTAATCCCATATTCATAAGGCATGAAAACAACTTGCAATTGGTACATCAATGCATTTCACCAGCTTGTTGCTTTTTACCTCTTCCTCGGTCTTAGCACGTCGTTCGAGGAGAGCAGCAAATGTCACGGTCGGACAGCGGGGATGTGGGGTGGTTGCATGAAGGGTTGGTGCAACACTGCCAGACCGCGCACAGAGTAAAAAGCTTGTGTGGTCTAGTGGACCACATTCTAGAGACCACAGATTGAACAACTTAATTGAACAAGAAAGGAAGTTCTGCCTGGTTCACATGGCAAGATAATAAGACAAATTTTTTACAATCTTGAAGATGCTATGATTATCATGATGGCTCTAAAGATAATCTTATGAGATGTTCCTGTTGTTTGTGGGGTGCGAAGAGTGACCTGCTCCACCCAGAAGGACATCGGGAGATATCTGACATGTTGGATTGTCTTGGCCTGATATTTCAGCATGTTGCTCTAGGTCCAAGACATTTTTTTTGTATTTTCTATTTGTTGCTGATGATGATGGTGGTGACAGTGGTAAAAGTTTGTTCCACAATCTAAGGGCTGCCAGTTTGATCCCTACTCCGTCAACATCTGTTGTTGAATCCTCGAGAAAGACACTTCACCTGCCTTGCCTCCTGGTGGTGGTCAGAGGGCCCAGTGGCGCCGATTAATGGCAGCCTCTCTTCTGTCAGACTGCTCCACGGCTGCAATTCAGTAGTTTCTCACCATCAGTGTGTGAATGGGTGAATCACTGAATGTAGTGTGAAGTGCTTTGAGGTTCCCTGGACTTCATAAAATGAAATAAAAGTACAGGCCATTTACCATTTTCTCTGATAATCATTCTTTCATTCTGCCAAGCCGGCCATATTTGGCTCATGTTTGATTTTCAGAGGTTTTAACAGATTTCCCCCCTGACATTGGTGAGTTAAACCTGTCTGTGTGTGATGTGTTGTCTTTTCTACGTTCCTGTATGCCACACACTGAAGGACCAGACCTGTTACATCTATGATTTTTTTTTATCGTGTGGGATTTCAAGTAAGAGGGGTTTCAACGTTAGCACTTGCATTACATTCTGTGAACCAGACACTCAAGGACACATGTGCATTCAATTATTATTCAGTCAGTGTCAAAGCGGCCCTACGTAGCAAGACGCCTGTGACTCTGGACTGTTGATCCCAATAAACCCCAATCAAAAGGGTATCACTTGAAGCGTAAAAATAGCATTTTCTGACGCATCATGCGCACTAATTACTACCCTCCACCCCCTTTCAAGTTTTTCTTCACGTAAAGAATAAACAATGTTAGAGCCGTTGAAGGTTAATCAAGTTGGGTCTTGACTGCACCGGGTTGTTTTCAGAACAAAGTGCCAGAGAGTAATTGGCAAGCCCTTTCATCCCCTCTCCTCATTAAAGACCTTGAGTTCGTCTCTAATTGGGATGACCCAAACATGATCTGTGCACCGGGTCTCTCCAACAGTGAATCAATGAAGCTTGAAGCGGGTGGTATCCAGCACACACCACTAGTTAACACAAACACCGCCCCAACCTCAAATCCTCTGCTTGCAGCAGAATAAAGACATCTCTGTCTCCAATATGTGAGGGACAGTACAGTGTTTTGTTTTCTGTAAATTATCGAGGTGAGCCCGACTGTCAAAGTGGAAAAAGCCTTGGTAAGATACAAAAAATAATCAACCTTTTACTTTCTTCTGCTGAACTAGTACATACTTGACTGAGATTGCTTTCTTTATTTGCAGCTTCACCTTCCCTGCAGCTTTTGCTCATCGTCTTGCTCTCTTCTCCTTCCCTTTAGGCTCAGGCTCGTCCTTCCTTCTTGCAGCGGCTTATTTGCATTGTATCCACGAGAGAAGCAGGCAAAGAGAAGCTTTTAGCTCAGGGCATAAAGACGTGGGTTGATAAAAGTTTCCCCCCCACACACACTCATCGAGCCTGGACGAGCTTTGAAGTTCCCATAAATGGAGTTTTTTGTGGAAGTTCTTGGAGGAACTTCTAGATAGTAAACAGGCAAGTCTATGTGGTGGACCAGATCCCTGAGGGAGGAGGAGGGAGAGCCGACTTGTTTACTGGTTGAAGTGTTTAACACGTCCTTGTTTATGTTGCTGCTCTCTCCACATGCCCACTTGTTAATCTGAGTTTCCTTTGATGTAAGGAAGGAAAATGACAATTTATGCTAAATATGACGGCGTTAGACCTACTTAGAGGAGGCAACAATGAAATTAGCATTTGTTTATGCAAATGATTGTCAATATGAGCAAGGCTAAAAGGGAACTCAGCAGCACATGTGTCATCAGTTTGAAGCGGCAAATGTGGCTCCATATAAATCTACCCAATGACAGAGCAGAGCATTTAGTAAAACTGATCTGAAAACATTCGGCTGCACTGTTTTCTGAGAGCCAGTAAAGCTAATCTTACCTTAAATAGAAGACTCTCTTGGTGTCTTTGTTTAGTATAAGTCCTGATTAGTTGGCCTTAGAAACTACAGCTAATGGCTAGTACAAGACAAGCCAAAGTGAACTTCTAAGATCTCAAATAGATCCAATCCCTCTAATGAATTCTTACATTGCGTCCCTCATTGTGGCATTATGTAGGAGTGTCTCTGTTATGTTTGTTCTGATTTTTGTAGGCTTCTCTTCCTTTTTTGGGTTGAGTTGTTGCATGTTTGGACGATTATTCCTCCTGGTTTTGGATGCTTTGCAGCTAGAAGGATTTTTCACACTTACTTTTATCTGTACAGTTGTTATAATGCGTAACCGCAGTTGGGTTTTTTGAACAACTGGGAGCAGCTAATCAACATCTCAAAAGTTCAAATAATACCTGAACTACGACCCTAGGTCTAACCCTAATCCAAGGGTCATATACCCAACTCCCAATGTCTCTCTGTCCAACTTTCTAACCATACGGAAGATCTAAAGAGGGGAGGCAAAAGCAAAGGAGGTGGATTACTAGTAATTATCAAGAACTGATGGTCTCAGCTGTTGCTGTGGAATATCGTCTGTGCTGCCTGGAAATTAAGCTGTCATGAGGCAGTCATACAGCAAACAGTCATGTCAGATTCATTGTCAAACTGACTGTTACCGTAGATTCTTGCTGCCCACAGCATCACCGTCCACAATGACTCTTTGAAGATACTTGGATGATGTAAGTTACAACAACATTTGATTTCCCGTTTGGATAACAAAGTATTTTGAATTGAACTGAACTGAATCTCAAAAATGTCACTGCAGTTTATGGAAACCATCATGTTGCACAGGGTGGATGTGTAAGTGAGAGTTGGAGGTCCATCCATCTATCACTGATGACGGGAGACCATCATCAATGGTCTTCCTCATTGAAACATGTACTGAGAATCAGGATAAATTTCTGATACAAAATGATCGAAAAAGCAAACATACAGGTGGTACTCCATTTATCTTAATACTGCCTCACTTATCTAGCAGATACATACAAGAAACACTGCATATGTTCCACTTCTCAGTACATGTTTCACACAGGAAGATAAATGGTGGCTCGGCGCCTCCTACCACTGTTTCCTGTGTAAGTAATGTTGGTTGACTGAAAATAATCGCCCAATGCAACCATCACAATAATGTATGTATGTGTATTTGACTTGCTGTTTTGTTTCAAATCATAGTCCTTCACTGTTTGTATGTCAGTGAAGGTTTTAAGGTTTTATTGGCTCTAATGGCCTTTATTTTAATAGTTAATTGACAGGAAAGTTGGTAATGAGAAAAGGGGGAAAGACATGCGGCAAAGGTCACCAGGCTGGGAATCAAGCCTGCGACGGCCGCGTCAAGGACTAAGGCCTCCATACATGGATTGTGCTTAACCCCTGCGCCACCACAGCACACCCCTGTCAATTCATATTAAAGCTCTTCCTAAATAAATAATCATGTTTTTCCCATGTAGAAATTGACAAAACCTTGAAATATTCTATGATTTGTAGCTAAATTGTATTGATTCCATAAAATCTGATAGTGTGAAGAATGTGTTTACATACATGTGTTCACAATGACGTGATTACATGGTTGAGATTACAGGCGATCAGTCATGACGTACTTATTATGGCCAGAATGAGCATTTGTGGAGACTTTTAGACTGAACCTAATAGAGAATGGCAGCAAGGTCAACCATGGGTTAGCATTGTGAGAGTCGCAAGAGCATTAAGGGTTCATTTGATTGGTTAATCTTTGTCAGCAGAATGGTTTACTCCAGAAAAGAGAGAGAACTGTCACAGTCAGTCATCAAAAGGATGTCTAATATGAAACATTAAGAGCGCCATTAAACTTTCTGTTTGCCAACATTGAATCAGTGAAATTTCTGAAGACTTTGTTTTCTTACACCATAAGGACGACATATATTTGAGTCTTGATTTAAAATAAATTCTACGGCTGAAGAAAGAAAACTCCAGGTTCCTTTTTCAATATGTAACAAAAATCCATCTCTATGAAAAAGTAAATAATTCCTCACTCTGAGTACTATAGATTGGTTTGTGAACATTTACTAAATATAACATGACTTGATGTTGCTACTCCTTCAAACTCTTAGACAACCATTTTTCAGATCTTAATGTTGGCTTTAATTAATAAGGATACAAAAAAATATTTACACATCTTCCTGTTTAAATTTTGAGAAAAACTGAAAGAGCAAAATGCATCTGTGAATTTCAGCCAGTTGCTCCAGGGCTCCACCGTGTTCCTGTACACCACAGTGTTGCTCACAATCTTCCAACCCACTAAAACCTCCAAGACAGCAGTCTGCTCATTTAATTACTGGCCCACTGTGATGTCATTTCATTATTGTGTTGCTTTTATGGCAGCAGCAGTGTGCTAAGATTTTCCTGTCTCAACACAGAGACACTGATGTCATGCCTGTAACAAAGATTAAAACTCAAGCTGCCGTTTTAAATGCGGCGAGGCTTTCGTTCTTTTTATTTATCCAAAACAAACCAAGAATTCCTGCTTCCACTTGTTGAACTGTAGTTTGGCCCATTGAGTAAACTTTTTCAAACATTTCAGATTAACACACATAAAGAAAGGTTACAACTAGTTTAAATTATTACATGGCTTTTAGTCCAGTTGTAGTTGTAAAGCAATAATGATATTTTTAGGTATAAAGAAGAGTGACCTTATTTTTCTAGACGAGGCCTTTGGTTTAAGGGAGCTATTTATATTTAATTGATAGGTTTTGTTTCCAAACAGACAGATTTTACTAAAATCATATGGAAAGGATTCAAACTAAGGTTTGTTTGTCTGCTATTGCATCTGGCAAAAGTATTCATACTCCAAAAACTTTTTCTGCGCCTCCTGCTCCTTTATGCCTAATGACAAAATGTGAATACATTTGTTTATGGCTTTCTTTCATCAATGCATTTCCTCTTGCTATTCTTCTAAGAGGTCTGGGTAGTTGTCATGTCAACGAACTTTGAGGTATTTTTTCTGAACTTTAAATAAACATTTCTCTTCTGGTTATTTCTGAAGGCGATTGATGGCATTGGATTTTATTCAGTTGCCTTAGAATGAAAGGGGGTTGAACATATAGGGTCTCCCATGCTTTTTACATTTTCACTTGCAAAATCTTTTGAAATCCATGTCACAATTGTTTGGTACTTTGTGTTGGTCTATATAGGAAAACTACCAATTGTAGTTTTCTGACCGATCATCGATCTTTAAAAAGTCCGATCTACTGAATTGGATTTTAGCCGATACTGATATTTTTGCACAGTGGCGCAGTTGGTAGAGCTGTTGCCTTGCAACAAGAAGGTTCTGGGTTCGATTCCCGGCCCCGGCCTTTCTGCATGGAGTTTGCATGTTCTCCCTGTGCATGCGTGGGTTTTCTCCGG
>CAEGAF010142398.1:0-22575 GCA_903067075.1 Micropoecilia bifurca | reverse complement strand
ATTGTCAACATGTGACCAAAACTTACAGAATAAATAGGTGAAATACTGTTGCCTTTTAGCTTTTCAATGCTGTCCTGCCCCTCTCTGCCCCCCTTCACCATTTTCTTTTTTTTTCTTTTTGTTTTGTTAATGTATTCTTCTTTTTATGTATCTACTTATTTTGTCTCGTTTTGTTTAGTACGGTGACTTACGTTCACTATGGGGGAAAAAAAAAAATCGGAGATGTCATGTAAATTTTGCAAAATGTATGTAATAACGAATGTATGATCTCCTAATAAACAGAAAAAAAAAATTGACTAAAATACTATTATGAAAATATATCACAATTTTCTGTTGCAATTTTTTCCCCCTGACTGTAAAAATGAATATCAATATATGCATGTTTTCTCTGCTAAAAAACTACAAAATAAGATTAATTTAAAAGTTTTAAAGATCACAGATAAAAGCTGTAATACATGTAGAACATTTTATTTTTTAAACATCTGGAGTCTCAGGAGTTAGAACTTTCACCAACATCTGCATCAGAAATGTAGATGGTTTTGAACTTTTCAAGTAGCCTTATGTGCTTCTCCAGTTCACTCAGTTGCTCCTCCATGTGGACCTTGCGGCCTTTTTGCGATGGGGTATATAGGACAAAAGGAAGGCCCTGATATTCACGATGCACTTCATGCCATTTCTTCTTCAAGCCCTGACAAGAAGATGCAAACATGGGAACTTGACATAAGACATTATTCCAACTTTACAGTCCTTTGACTTTCTCTGGTTTTTTTTTAAATTAATTCACCAGACGTTTTAGAGGTTAGATGTCTGTTGTTAAAGAAAACAAATGCAGCATACCTCCAGGGCAGCTTTTCGCTCTTCCTCTGACACTTGTCGTGTGGCCTGCTTCTCCTTTTCAAGTCTCGCCTCGTCATCCCTAACCTGCTGTTCAGCTTCACGGCGCTTCTGCAAGTACACAGGTACCTCACCATAATCCTGCAAAAACGAAAAAGAAACTTCAAGTCCACCTATAATTTGCTCAAATGTTCAACTGGGCTCCTACGTGAAAAATGTAGCAGTTAACAGGAATATAAGCTTGGTTTAGCATTGTTGGACTTAGGGAGGTTCTGAATATTGTTTCATTTTCAATTCATAAAGTAGATAACATCCAGGTGCTGTTGATCAGTCACTGAAAGGTTAGGGAGGAGAGAAATAGCACTCATGGCCCAGGACTTGTCAGCATTAGCCACACTTTCCACAGAGTGAAGTAACAGGATGAAGGACAATACCTTTTTCTCGATGTATTTGGGGATAAGTCCAGCACTTTGAAGAAGCTGTTTGTGTGCCTTTGCGAAGTCTACACGAGAGGGCTTCTGCTTCAGATCAGCTGTCTGTATGACATGCCTCTTGACTGGATGGGGCGGTACATGAAGAGGTAGCCTTACAGTGGTAGCACTGGTTTTCTGGATGCCTCCAGTCCCTAAAGGAAAGCATATAACAGGTGGGATTGACAGCACAAAAGCAAATCCTCATGCAGTTGTTTGAGGAACTAACTCTCAGGAGCTTTGGGGCGCTTTGCGTTTTTCTTGAGGTAGTTCGACGGAGAAGGCAATTCAAGTTTTGCTGGTCCCATCGTCTTCCAAGCCTGTTTTTTCTTCGACTTCTGCTCAAACAGAATAGTTGCCAGGTGCTTGGGTACATACCTTTAATGAGATATCACAACATAGAATATCTTCAATAACACTTGAGGAGAGAAACAACAATAAAAAGAAATAAAACAGAATTCTAATTTTAAATGACAAAAATAAATAAATAAATAAAAACAATCCCACTTCTGTATTCTAACTTTTGAGGTCAACTGTACGGTCACCACCTTTCATAAATGAAAATAAGAGACGCCCGATGACCACCAAGGTTCAGGTCGCCAATTCTCATGGGATGGTCGCTGCTTAAAGTGAAGCGTTTTGAAATTTGTATTAAGTAAAAGCAGCAATACTTCATACTCATGTTACTCAATGAAAAGTAAAAAAATATGGCTTAGTAAAACTACTCCTAAAAGTTTGTTTTGTTTTTTTGTTCATTTGTCTTTCAAAACGTTACTCTAACTACTTACTAACCACATATATAGCCTTAACAAATTGTTAAACAAATGTAACATTTGCTGCCTGTAGGATGATTTGAAAGAAAGTCAGATCATCCAACGGTCAAGCTAATAGAAAGAGAATAATCAATGAAAACCGTTTTCCTCACAAATGTCTGCATTTCTAAATGAAATAAAAGGTTCCACCAAAACCTGGTTGCTGTAATTCTTAGTGTCTGCAAAGTTTCTCCTGATCGGGGTCGCCTGTTATCCCACCGTGCTGCCCGATAACACCCGACAATTTGGCTGCACTCAATATTTCCAGTGTTTCATTGTGTTCGTTATTGATGGATTCAGTGTTTATATATGGCAGATGTTTATCGGATATTTAGTACGGAACAAATTGCGTCTCGTATCGGTTCGGTTCTCCATCGTAAACCATGGGTTAAATTCTTCGTTTTATGTATTTTTTTAAGTGACTTGTTCAACTCACCTTGGTGGTTTTTTTCCGGGGTCCTTTGGGACCCAGTCTTGAACACTTCCTTTTGCGTTGATCGCTTCAGACATCGCAAAATTGTGAACACACTTCAAAAAACGTTAAAGCAGCTACCTGGCTTGTTGCTAGGAAACTTGCTAAGTCTTTAAAATCTTAGTATTATTATTCAAACATCTCAAATTCCGTCCAAAACAAAATTTGATTTATTTTATGTTAATATGTAAAATTTGATTAGAATTCAAACACCTCAAATTCTGTATAAAGCTAAATAGGATTTATTTAAGCCTAAACACTGTTTGCAAAAGTAGACATGTAATTGCCAAGATTTGCGATTATTTAAATGGATCTGCTGGTCGATCAGAAATTAGGCACCTGAATGCGGGAAGGACCATATTTTTTAGCTTGAAATTGTCTGACGTTATCCCATTGATATCACAATATACTGAAAAGTGCTTTGAAGTGGTGTGAATATATGACTTCTGGATATATTCTCTAAAATGTCTAAACAAAGTAGCTTCTGTTCTCCAGTCTCAGTTTGGGGATTTTGTACATCTTAAAAAAAACTCTCTCACATACATAAAAACAGATCATTTTATGAAATACATGTGTGGTTTTCTACATGATTCTTAAAATAAATAAATACAACAAATAAAAATAAATTTTACTCATGAGTTTGATTTTAATAAATTTTTTTATTTAATATCAAGTTTCATTTGAGTCAGAAATAAGTTGTCAACTTATATTTGTTTACTTTATTGGACATTGAGTTTACACTAGGAAAAGGCCTATAAACAATGAGTTTGGTAATGATTGGTTAAAGTGACTCAACGTCCCCTTTTTGTTGGCGTCTTGGATGCAACTGATTGTCCTTTTCTCTTTTTCTCTGAAGTCTTGGATTCTGATGGCTTGGTCCTACTCTGTGATCCTGCTGATTGAAATGAACAAAGACTGAATTTTACAATTAATGAAATATAAAAATGACAAAAAGTGATATGTGCTCATGATGCCTGCAAGAGTTCTAATCCTCAACAAACCATAAACTTTAATATCTTCAATGCGCTTTTCAGTGCATGCTTGTAAAGTAAAAGGAAGAACAACAAAGTTTTTACAAATATAAATGTGAGTTTTGTGTGCTATACGTACTCGTTAACAATGCCCCCAAAGAAAATCCAGTAAACCAATTGATTTCAGTGTAGAACCGGTGTGTATATTTTAAGCATCAATTTGATTAACTTCAGAACTTACTCTTGAGGAGCTGCAGAAGTCCATTGTTCAGGTGGGGGAATGCATGGACAAGAAATGTGTGGGAAAATGGCAATGTTGTTCAATTGTTGAAAGCATGCCAAAAATTCCTCTGATACAGAAAGTTAAACTGAACTTTTTCTTTTTTTATTATTATTATTTACCAGACCTGCTGAATATTATGTGTGGTGGAAAACTATCACCCTGAAAGCAATACGCCTAAGGTGGAAAGTATAGTGGTGGCAGACAAACAAGTCAAAATGACAGTAAGATTTGAGCTGAATAGAGGATAATCCTGGACACACACACACAAAAACTTTTTCTAAAAGACTAGAAACTGGGCAGGAGGTTCACCTTTCAGCAGGGGAACCCTAACCATATATGGCCAGGGCTGCAATGAAAAAGTTTAGATCAGCGGTGATCAAATTCTGTTAGAGTAAATTCTAGTCTCTGTTGTCAACAAAATAAATTATACCTTTCTTTGGACTTTTTCCTTTGGGGAATGTTTTTCTTGTTTGCGGTAAAGCCTTCTTCTTTGGTTTTGCTGCTTTTTTGACAGTCTTCAGCTCCACCTCCACAGGATAATGATCACTGATGTTTCCAGCCTTGGAGAGGAAAAACATGAAATTATAAATCATACCTCTAAACCATCTGAAAGAGTCAACCATTTCTCTGATATGCAGCATTGCTAAAAAAAATAACTGTGATAATAATAAAGCATACTTCTTCATCTGTCAGCCCAAACTCCACTTGAAAGTTGAAAGAGTTTCCAGAGTCAGGAACAATGGCATCCAGCATTTCTTCCCCATACACCACAATCCTATATAAAGAACATAGCATCACGAATGCATTTTATTGGTGCAGTTTTCAACATACCTGCAAAGTCAGGTTTATATTTACTTATAATATTATTAGATAGTACTTTTACCAATAGTAGACATGTTTTGCAGTTCATGATTTGTTAGAGGGAATGAAATTCAGTCATACAGATTCAGTCAGGTGAAGAAGAAAGTAGACTATTTTTAAGGTCTTAGTTTAATGCATTTAGGCAGAGTGCTGTCCCAGGGTCCGATACTAAATAGTGAGAGGATCTATAACAAAATGATCAAAATCAAGGCAAATTTGGAAATAAAGACGTTGAAACATTCTTTTAAAGTAAGATGATTATTTCAAGGAATAAAATACCAAGAATTTATTTTATTCAAACTGTGCTGAAAATGTGCGCAGTGTGTATTGATGACAAACAAATGTTGCGAAGTAAACTCTTTATCTAATTCCAAGACAAAGTCATTTTTATTTTGTCCCAACTCATTAAATCTCAAGTTAAAAGTGACAATCTGCAGTTTTATTAATGCTGTAGAAACAAAGATGGTTGTCCTTGACACCCAACATGTATCTCACCTGTCGTAGGTGTTGTCATTATGATTGCTAGTCGTGGTGTCAACATCGTCATCTATCAACCAGTGGAAGGGATCAGAAGAGATGCGGATTGATTCCTTCTTCTTCTTCGAAAGATATCGACCATCTGCATTGAAGTCCCCCAATATCATGATGTTCTGCCAAGGATGAAAAAATAAAAGTCAAAACCACATGTTACTGCACACAAGTATTTAGAGTAGTGATGATTGTTAGTGTTCATAAGCAAAACTGCAATTTTACTTTTTATCCTGCTCCCCCAAGATTTCCTTCCTTGGCAGCCTTCTCAATTACTTTAGTGTTAAAAGACACTAAAAAAGAGCCCACTGACCTCTTACTGTTTACAATAGCAGAAAAGATATCCACAATAAATGGAAGAAATCATGGTGTTACTCAATTAGTGATTTACATTATCCAGCATCTCACTCACATTTTAACAAGACAGTGGCACCTGGAGTTTGAAGAGTTTCTCCTCTGAGTTACAGTGAAGAGATGGCTGAAATTATTAACTTTTGGCTGAATTTTAGCAAAGCTATTAATAAAAACTCTAATTTTACCTTCCAATTTTTGACTGGCATACCGTTCTATAAAATGTAACAACTTACATCAGTTTTCCACTTCTGTCTGACAGCTTTGACCACATCGTAAAGCTCATCAAGTTCCTTTACTGAGTCTTCTGGCTTGGTGTGGACAGGAATCAGGACCAGGTCTTTTACAACTGAAAGTGGACATAAAAGCAAATAATAGACCCAAATCCACAGAGCACCTAAATAGATGTGAGCTCAAATAAATCTTTAGGCTTAAAATAAATTAGAGGCCTCAGTTCAGCGTTTTCAACATATTTTATGTCAAAACTTTATACATAAAGTAATTACTCTGCAAAAACTGCAACACATACCAGGTTGGATGATAATTGTATGGTTAATATAGGAAAGTATGTGCAAAAAACCAGTTTTCATTCTCTTCCTACATATCTATACACATTTGGAAAATATTTAGTAAAATTTCATACGTTTCCAAACTGTGTAGAAATCCAGCACACACCTGTGGAGGGACAGTGGAAGCGCAGGATGAAGGGCTCTCTTGCGAAGGCATCTTCATCTCCAGCCTGATTATCTTCATACTGATACTGAGCTGTAAGCTTGACCTCATCTGCTCTGAAACACAAACAATAATAACAATTTGAAAACAAGTTTGTCACTGTTTTGTGAACATGATTTTAAACCTTTTTGAGCACATGAGAAGTCAACTTTTTGGAGGGGTTTGTAGATTTTCACCACTCAGAGTGCATCAGAAACTTCATGAAATCGTACTGATTGTTTATAGCATAGATTTAACAGGGTATCAGAAACATCTCTCAAATCTTTTGGTCAAGATTTGTCAGATGCACATCCAAGATGAGGATCCCAGAATCCATAACATCCTCAAGGTGTTTTATTGGATTGAGGCCTGCTGATTGTGGAAGCAATTGGAGTTTAATGTTGGTGGCATTTTCAAAAAATCAGCTTGAAATGACCTAACCTAAGTGGCATCATTCTTTATCCTTCTAGAATTACCCACCAGAAGATTGAAAAATGTGGTGATCAAGGGAGGTACATGGTCAGCAAGGTTGGAGGATAACATTCAGTTTATAATATGGGAAAGCACCAGAAAGCAATATCCCACACTGCTGCACCACCAGCAGCAGTTTGAACATTGATACAAGGTATAATAGATCAATGTTTTCATGTATTTTTACTCCTAATTCTGACCCTTCAATCTTAATGTGCAGCTAAACAAGTGGATTCTGTTTTAAACCTGCTATTATCCAGGTTTGGTGACTGTGAGAATTATTGTCTCAGCTTCCAGTAGCTTGTCAGAGTGATAAGTGGTGTGGTCTTTTATTGTAGCCCATTTGCTTAAATGTTTGATGAATATATGACCCATTGCCTCCTCTAAAAAGGGACAGTGTTGTTTGCTTTTGATCTTCAGTTTTTAAATCCTCACCGCGTGAAGTTGATTATGTCATTCATTGTTCAATATAACAACGCATAACTCATTAGTTTAACAGAGACTTGAACGTTTGACTGTTAATTTTATATTATCAGCAGTAATAATATACCTGTAGAAACAAACAAACTGCTCCTTGTAGGAATTTCTGCCCAGACTGGTGCTGCAGATCATTTCATATGGATGATCACTGATGGAACAAATACAACACAAGAAGAGATTATGATGACACACAATGCTTTCATGAACATTATCCATTATCCATTGTCTACACTAAGTTAATTCATACTTTATACTTACGCAGTACAATTTAGTTTTTTAACCAACATCTCCATGGCTTTGCCGCTTTTATCTACCACCTCGAGTATCACAATTATGCTGTACTGAGAGATTATCTGGGAGAAACACAAACCAGATAAACAATATATATCTACATTGCATCATATATCTCATTATTAAATGCAGTAAAAATGAACATAGTTCCCTTACCTTAGTAAGGTACTGTGAAACCATTTTGTCTTTGACTTTCTGATGTCCCAAGTTCCTCACATTAAAAGCTGCGACTTTCATTTTGACCTATATAGAGAAAAAAAAGATAACTTAAATGAATAAACATGAGAAAAAGGAAAAGACACAGACACAGGAAGAATTTGGTGAAATAAGAACATAACCACAGAGAAGCTACGTGGTTAGGCTCAGCTGTTTGTTTCACACGGTCAAAATACCCCAACTAACAGGGTAATGTGAACAGAAAACAACAACAAAATCCTTATAGTGTTGTTTCATTAAGTCTAGCACAATAATGATTTTTGATGCAGAAAAAGTAATCTACTGGAAAGTATGTCAATGTGCTGAATAGTATTTGCACTAAATACTAGGTAGGGGCAGTTTATACATGAAATTCAGCATCAGTTCATCATGGAGATGATTAGTTTGTAGTTTTCTATGATGTTCAGAAATCCCAGGTTAGTATCTGAAAATCTGTAAACAGGAAGAAAAGAACCCAGTGAAAATTGACCATCATTCTTAAACTCCTCAACTACTGGTACTACTCTTGTAATCCTTGAAGCCCTTTTATCTATGAGTGTTAAAAATTATTTTAAACATCCGTACTTGGAAAAAATTAAAAGTAGTCAAAGTCCAAAGGAGAACTTTGCAAATGTTTCAGAAAGCAAAGTGGAAAAGACTTAAGCTAAAAGAAACTTTTAAAAGACAGCTTTAGAGTAGGTCTTCTACATTGTGGCAAAGCATATTTTATCAAGTCATGTACTGGAAATGTTACCAACTGTAGCTCACTGATATCTCTAATGGGGTGTTTATTAAAAAGCAAGTTAAGACATGCAGTTAAACCGCCAGACATGTTTTGCATGAATGTTTGTTTACGCAGCCTTTGGAGGTTTCTTTCTTCATTGTGTGGGAGTAAAAAGATGACAATTGATTGAAGACGTACTGAATGGAAGCACAACACCGTCAAAATGAAACAAAAAGACGTTTTATTTTATAGATTCTAAAAAGAAACCAACACCAAATTACCTTTACGCACTAATGAAGGCAGGTAAAGATTGCGAACTAAGTAGAAGAAAGTTCTTACCGTTGGAGATAAATCAGACAACTTTGGAAGCGTGTTGCAGTGTTGTGTGTCTTCAAACGGACGCTTCACTCTGCAGTAACAGAGTAGGAAGTGTCTCTGTTGCCCACAACTTCAAAGCCTGTGAACTTTGGCACGCCCAGCAGCATATGTTATCAGATGAACACGTTTCTGTGCGGCCATTCAGAGCCAGAGCAATTTTCTGCATCACAGACCAGAGGGAACAAAGTTCAATACAGGAAGACTCAATACATTATTCTGCTTGATTAAATTACACAAAATCCCCACATATGGAGTTTGTTTCAGGTTCCAGGAGGAGCGAAGTTCTTTTCAATGACAATATTCTCCAAACTTCCCTTCGCTACTGGGATTTTCCCATGAGGCTCTGAGGAAAAGTTCCTCATAAGAGGTTATTTATTTGAAGTTACAGTTTCCTGTGAAAATATGGTTTCTTTCACTTAGTGGTGCTTTAAAAGAGGAATGAGAGAATAGATAAAAAAAGAGGAAGTGAAGCAGCTGCGGATCCATCAGGACAGAAGAGACAACAAACACTTCCTCTATTCCCCCTTTGTGTAACCTGAGATCCATCCGTTAGAGCACAACACACCTGCTGTCACACAGTTAGAAATACATTAATGGTCATTTATTACGCACTTTGTTGTTTTCTTTAACATTTTCAGACATTTTGACTTTCAGAAATCTTATCATGAAATGTTGTTGCAGAAGCTTCCTGCTCAGATAAATAAAATCCCTTAAAAAAAGAAAGTAAAAGAATAAATATCCTATAAGTATGTTCTTGCAAGCTCTTATACACTAAAAACACTTAGACATTTTTTTAAGAGACAAGTATTTTCAAAATTAAACTGTACAGCTAAAAGGTTGACCACATCCATTTAGCTGATTTCCAGGGATGGCAGTTTATCAGTCTGTTAGACTTCCTGTCTGGGACCAAGAAGAAAGACAGGAAGAAATACTGCAGCAAAGAAGCAGATCTTCAACCACTTCTAGCCTGGTGCACAAACTCAGAAAGGATTGCAAGTTTTCATTTGCTGCTGAAACTCAACTAAGAATTTAGTTGTTTAAATTAAAAGATGACTAGGTGTACTGTGGTGGCGCAGGGGTTAAGCACAAACTGCATATGGAGGCCTCAGTCCTCAATGCGGCGATCGCAGGTTCAATTCCTGGCTTGGTGACCTTTACTGCATGTCTTCAAATAAAGGCCACAAGAGCCACTAAAAGATGACTGACAAAATGCAGAAAAAATTATTTGCATTTGATAAAACTGAAACATCTTGTTTTTCACATTTTATTTTTAGATTAATAATAAACATAATGAATGGAAACATCAGATTTTTAACATTACCAGTTATTTAATTACATCAAATGTGAAAAACAATCTCATTATTTGAAATCATTAAAGTTTAGAATTATGTTGCATCCAATGGTGACAAAGCGCAACATTCAGTTGTTAACTTATATCTGAAACTGATTAAAGCAGCTTAAGCCTAAATTTGGCGATCTGAGAACACAGTGATCTGTTCAGTCCGAGATAAGAAGCTGACTTATCAGGAAACTAATGCAAAATAAATTGTACATGCATGAATATTACTTTTCAACTCAGAGCTTATTTGGATGAATTAGTCAACAGTGACTGTGGATTAACAGAGGCTTTGCAGAAAGGTGATGTCACCTGTGGGTTGATGATTTATTGGCGATGAAGATGGAATGTTTAAAAACAGAGTCACATGGAGAGGAAGAGCAGAATATTTTTACGACTTAAGTTTCATTTGGACCAGCTTTCAGGAGGAAGTGGTGTGAGTTGGTGAAACTAAAATACTGAGGTTGGAGTGAATGTTACAGAAACAGATTTTAAACCATGGTTGAATTTTTTAACAACAAAACAAACAAAACAACCATTTATTCTTCAATCTTTCTCACGTTGAAACATTTTTCTTGTCTTAGGAGACATCCAGGAGTCAAAAGCAGATCCGATTGAGCTCAGCAACTCTGGACAGCAGTTTGTTGTCACTCCAAATGTCCAGCATGTTTATTAATCAATTTATTAAAGCTTCACTCATTGCTGTAAGGTTGTCACTGCTCATTCTGCTGAGTGTCTGTAATGGTGGAAACGGCGCCCTGTCCTTTGCTGACATCGCTAATACACGCCCACTGACCGTCCACGGACTCCTTCCACAGCGTCACCTACAGCCACAAGAAGGCACACAAATTTTTACCTTCAGCTTTTAGATCTCAAGCACATGCATATTTGTACTTATCAAGACTCTTAAGAATGTGATGATATATTTTACCTTGTTGTCTCCACCAGAAACTGCCAGTATATTTCCGGTGATGGACCAGCTGACGTGCCAAACCACATCGTTGAACTTGTGGAGCAGTTTGACCGTCCAGGTGTTGCCAGCAGGGTCGTCACACGTCCAGATAAACACACGGCCGTCCTGGAAGTGAAATAAAGAAACAGATGTTTACATTTATAGGGGTCAATAATTCAATAATTATTTTTAACTTACTGAAAATGTATCTACAGCAATGAAACTTATTCATTAGATCACACTCTATTAGCAGATATGCTTAATTTAGCTCGGCCATAAAAAGAAAAATCTTAATAAAATAACTTTTTTTTTTAACCACCAACCAACTATAAAACATTCTAGTTTTATGGCTCCACCTAGTGGTACAAGTAAACAATTAAGTGCAAAGCAAAGTACTACATTCTCTTTATTGTTTTATAAGAGATAAAAGAAACAATAACTATGTTTTAGAAAATGAGTCTAGTAAACCCACAGAGATTTACACCTTAAAACTTTACCTGGGAGCAGCTAGCGATGGTGCTGGTGGGAAGACCAATGGAAGGAGCCCAGCCAACGTCTCTCACCCAATCACTGTGCGCCTCCAGCTTCTGGTCCTCCTTCCACTGACCGTCTTCCTCTCTGCAGAGAGGAAGCAACACTTAAAGCATAACATACTGGGTATTTAAGAGGTTGCACAAATAAATACTTGACTAAAAGGTAATTGTTGTTCACATAAGAATTTACAGTTATTAGTTATCCACCTTAAAAAGATGTTGAAAGTCTATTAGCAGGACATATATTTGGAAAATATTAAAAGAACTTTAATAATGTAACAAAAAATGCTTTAAAATTTAAATTAACCAAATATGACGTTCCTGCACTCTTTGTCTTGCAGAAAGACAGACTAGCATGCAGAAAAGTCATAAACAAGCATAAACAAAATTACTCAAACACTTAGCATGGATCTTTAAAAAAGCTTATAATCACTATTTTGAGCAAAACTATCTACCTAACTAAAAAAACAAACAAAAAGCATCCTCACTACTTACGACGTTCTGCTAATAGAACGTCATAAGATATATGTTGGACAACAGAGACTCACTTCCAGAGTTTAACCAGGTTGTCGCAGCCTCCAGAGACAAAACGTTTGACATAGTTTGGTTTCTGTCCAGATGGTTGATCGATCAGACTGCCTGGGACAACAGCAGGAGCCCAACTCACTGCATTACAGCCAATCTGCACCAAAAATACACCTTAGATTTACACGAAACCCACTCCTCAAAATGAACAGCAAAAAAAAATAAACAAAACAATGACAGGAATCAGAAACTGCATCTGTCACATGACTCACAGTGTGTGCATTGCTAATCTTCTTGACGTCCCACTGCTGATCTCCAGTAAATGTGAGTAGAGAAATCGCCCCGTCGGAGCTTCCACAGGCCAGAATTAAACCAAATTCATATGAACCCCAGCAAACCGAGTTCACTGTAGACACAGAGGGATGGAGAAAAGAACATGATCAACGTCTTAACAGAATGTTGGAAATGATCTCAGAACCAATTCATCATTAGATGATTGATGTCTGTCATGAAATATGAAGACAGGTTACTCTAAAGCAACAGGAAATACTCCTAAATGCAAACTGTACGGTCCCCATAAATGAGATGTTTTAGTTTCTAAGCCATGTGACCAATAAAATAAGCAATGAAGGCTTAAAAAAGTGGACAAATGCTGAAATTCATTTAACAGCATCATACAAAAAAATAAACAGAAAAAAGTAAACAGTTTATTTATAATACAAAATGGAAAATGTTTATTATTTTATAATAAAAGAAAGATGGATCTAGCACGCACTAAAACTGACAGTTTTACATAGTGCTACTGATTATTTTAAACATACACTTGATATATGCTTGAACTTCAATTTACGAACGTTCTTGCTGTTGAGTTTGTTATTCATTAAGGGAAACATATGGTCAGCAGTTGAAATATTAACAGCCAGACAAGGCTTGGTTTTCTTCTCCACAGAGTCAGCAGCTAAGCAGGAGGAAGAGGAAAATAGATTCAAGACTATCTACCAACCTGACGATTCATGTCCAGTGTATTCGTACATCTTGTCCCAGGTTCCATTCTCCTCCTTCCAGATGATGACTTTTCGGTCGTAAGAACAAGAAGCCAGAATGTTGCCAAACATCGGGTGAGCCCACGCTACTTGCCACACGGGGCCTTCATGTCTAAAAAAAGAACAATTATTGGAATTCAACATAAGAAATGGTTTCAATTCCACTTATGTACAATGAACACAATAAATGAATATAACCTCAAATGACAAAAAAAACCAACATGGCATAAAAGAAAATAATAAATTGTTACCAGAGGGACAGTGGAAAAATATTGCTTGTTATTTACTTTTGGATCTTGACAGTATGCAATAGTTTTTCTTGTTCTTGTTGATTTAGTCCTCATGGTTCTGTTTCTTACCCCCTGAGATCTGCCACCAGAATCTGCCCTCCATTCCTGACATCGAAGATCTTGACAGTGCGGTCAGAGGAGCAGGTGGCAAGCCGAGTCCCATAGTAATCCATCTGGGCATCGTGCTGAAACAAACACAACCAGGAATGCTCCACTATTTCATGATTGGTTACCAGTGACACAAGCTGAAAAACTCAAAACATGAAAGTGAAGTAGTAGAAACCAAATTTCACATTCTGGGATTTTCAAAGACAATTCTGTATTTTTAGAGGCTAATCATACAAACCAAAACATAAATAAGTCTGTTTTAAAACAGACTCACTTGTACACCACTTTGCAAGACAAATTTATTTGCATAGCACATTTCAGCAATGGGGTAATTCAAACCGCTAGTAAAAGATAATTAGAAAAACAAAAACAAAGAAAAGAACAAGAAAGCAAAACATTATGTTACTATAATCATTTAGTTGGTATTTAGTTATTAAGTAATTATTTATTTTCCCTTTTGTACTAAAACACTACTTTTTAAATTTAAATTGAATTAAATTAAATAAGACATGGGCCTTTGCATACTAGTAGAGATGTATTGCCAGAGCTACTCATTACTCTTGATGAACGTTATTTTGACAGTCAAGCTGACTTCCAAATGTATCTGATGCACTTTTATTGTATTCAAATTAAACTACAGCTACAAAAATGTTGTGCATGTTACAATTAAAACAATTGCTGTGTTTTTGCTATGTGTCTATTTAAAATAAAAAGTAAAAAAAATCTGTATTTTTCGTATACAAATTAATTGCCGTTTCATGCAGTTTCCCCAAATAAACATGGCTGTAAAATACAATAAGAGGAACCTTAATATACAGTAATGTGCTTCTGATAAATGTTTACACACGTTCATAATTACTGTTAGATACTTTCCTGATTACAAAGTGCATCTCCCAAGTATTTTATAGGTATTTTATTTTATAGATAAAAAACATAAAAGAAATGTATGCTGCCCAAAAGCATAAACAACGTTTCAATGAAGATAATCCTTAGCACTAGCGCCTTATGTTAGCTTCGAGCAACAATGACATATTACAAGAATGAAAAAAAAATTAAAAAAAATGAAATACTCACTATCATGTCCTCATGCGAGGTGTCCACTGTGTTAATAACAGAAACCTTTAAATCACAAAAAGATCATAATTAAGCACAAATCAGAGAAATTAGCCTCCTGTCATTAGCCACTGTGCTAACGAATTGCGAGAACAAGAACGCCAGTACTTATCAATGATAAGTATCATTGTTGTCCTGAAGCAGTTTGAGCAGCAGCTAAGTTTATAAGTACCCAAACTCACCATGACTGTTATTTAGTCCTCCTAAAAATATTTACTCAAGTATATGTGAAATTAATTCTCCAGGTTCACAAACAGTCCGACGTGGCAACAAGTACAGAAACCGCTTCCACCGAGTCCCACCTCCCTTCCTACCGGGAGAAACAAAGAATGACGGAGAATGGTTCCACCTAGCAAGCCATCACAGAGCTTCAGACGATTTTCTTAAAAGTGTGTCAGAACAGTGTGCGTGCGTGTATGTGTGTGTTTGGGTTTAAATAGAGTATTTATTCAATTTCTTTAATTATAATTTGTAAATGGGGAGGGGCTGGTTGACCTTTGGACACATTTATTAATATCTATAAAATGAGTCACAAACACTGGAGATAGATAGGCACCAATACCCCTCCCAAACCCAGAGGAATAAACGTGTAAGAAAATGGATGGATGGATGGATGATTCACAAACACATTTTTGCTGCACAAAAGTTTGACACCAATTTTCTTCTCTCAAGTCTCAAGTTTTAAAATGAACGCCTCGTTACTCAGCGCTCCTGATGGGGGAGGCTTGAGATCAAACAGCCTAAAAACGGCCTCACCTGTTCACAGTTGGAGTTGCTTCGTCACACTGAGCCGGAGCAGCAAATCCTCTGGAAGAGAGAATTTACGACCAAGAATTAACTCTGCTGTTCTCATGTGAAGCTGGTTTCAGCCCAAGCTGAACCGTTAAGCTACATCTGAATCCGTCCTATAGTTCCATCAATCCATCCTGGTTCACTTCATCCACACCAGAAACCGACACTGAGTAAAAGTACAGATACTAGTATGCAAAAATACTCTAGTAAAAGTACAGGTTTTACTCAAGTAAAAAAAACAATACAAGTTTTGAAATGTATAAAAAACCTCCAGGAATACAACATTACCTGATAAGTCTAAAACCTGTGTTCTTATCATACTAAATACATTATTTGTTTTCTTTTGCTCACAACATGCTCTGTGTTGGTATAGAAATAAAACTAAAAACTGATACAGTCTAGTTTTTCTTCAAATTAAATCTCAGTCAGGTCAGGACAATTTAGATTGCACAATACACAGCAAATTTGTCATTAAATGTTCTTTGAGCCAACAACATGGAAGAACACCTTTGTTTCGATTTGATATAACTCCAAGTCATTATTTATTTATTTTTATCACCTTGCCAGCATGCCTGGGTGGGCCCCATATGGGGGAAAGGAGGGCTGATATATGTGTCCCATATGGGTTTGTCTGCTGGTTCCACTGTGGCCTCACATGGGTTTGCCCATGTAGGGCCACAGCCTATATGGGCCCTAAATGGGTCCTAAATGGACAAACCCATGTGGGCCCACCACCATGTAGGGCCCATGTGGGCTGTGGCCCTACATGGGAAAACCCATGTGGAGCCAAAGCGGAACCCACGGACAAACCCATATGGGACCCATCTGGTCTGCCCTCCTTTTCCCCACATGGGGCCCACCTAAGCATGCTAGCAGGATAGTAAGACATGTGAACATGGGAGAAGGAAGCACAGCTATTTATCTTAAAATGTTGTGAGTAAAAGTAAAAAGTCGCCAGAAAGATAAACACATAAGTAAAGTACAGATACCTGAAAAATCTATTCAAGTACAGTAACTATGTACTTCTACTTTTATTCATTTACAACTCTTCTATTCTTGCACGAGATACTTAGATGTAATACATTTTCTTTCCACACGGAGGCGACATAAACCACTCCAGTCTGACTTACCGTCTATTATTATCTTCACCCACTAGGTGTCGGGTTCCACCGACCGTTTGCTCTCCCTTCAGCCCACCAGCCTCGCCATGTTGTCAGGGTAAAATCGTTTGCTCCACTTTCACCGCTTTGCCACAGACCATACGTTTCATAGCTACGGTGTCAGCGGTTAGTTTACCACCATGTCGAATGTTTCGTACCACATCTCCAGCTTGTTGGAGAAAATGACATCAACTGACAAAGATTTCAGGTAAAGTAAGAGTTTGTCAGCACCCTCTGAAAGTGACATGACACATTTAGTCTGACTGATGTCATGGGAATCCTACTGTGTGTCCTCTTTACAAAGTAAGACCTATTTGTTTGTGATTCTTTTTTTCATATTTACCGACTTTATAAGTTGCTCACACAACTCATATTATTTACCAAGTCTCCTATTGCCGTTAGTCAACTAAATATAAGGGGGGGGGGGGACGTAAGGTTTTCAAGAAATGTATAAAAAAGTCAAATCAAATACATAAAATACAGAACTATCATGGTGGATATTTAATGGTCAAAAATAAAGGCTTTACTCGTTGTCTGTTGTTGGTAAACTTGAAATGTTTGCTTTCAACTTAATTGAAACCAAACTCGGAACAAAACATGTTCCATGTTTACTTTAAATGGAAAGCAATGGAACAAAAACATTTCTAATAATGTTTAATGTTATTATCATTTCCAATAATTGATAATTTGTTAATATTGCTTCAAATATGTTTGAGTCCTCTCTGAATACATCATAGCTTTATCTCAGTGGGTTTTCTCTCACTAGCTTTCTGTCAGTAAAATGTACATATTAACCTGACAATCTCACTTTTTGAACCCAAGTTTTAAGTTTGTATTTGCTGTATGGCATGTTTGTGCATCCAGGTTTATGGCCACCAATGACCTGATGTTGGAACTGCAGAAAGACAGCATTAAGCTGGATGAGGACAGTGAGAGAAAGGTGGTAAACATGCTGCTCAAACTGCTGGAGGACAAAAATGGAGAAGTGCAAAACCTGGCTGTAAAATGGTAAAACTTACAACAGATGTCTTCCTCAAACGGTGTGGAATATGTCGAGAAATCATTCACTTAAACATAAAACAGTGTTTTCATACATCAGTTGTATGAAATTCATTCACTATTTACTTACTGATGAAAAATGTCCATCTACTAATATGACGTTTTTTTTAGATGAAAGTTTTAATTTTATTTACATTTTAATTAACTTACATCAGAAGTAAAAATCATGTGACACCCAAAAACTCTTTATCTGGTATAGACAAACGTGTATACTGGAAGTCTCTTTTAATTTCAGTAGAACAATGAAATAGGATATAAACGTGTCTGCATTAAAAACAAACTTTTGTGAAGGAATAAACTGAGGTACAGTATTCTGGATTTTTAGTCTGGCCCCTTTGGTGAGTAAGGTGAAGGAGCCTCAGGTGGAGGTGATGGTGGACATACTCTGTACCAACATGACGTCAGATAAGGAGCAGCTGAGAGACATTTCCAGCATGGGACTGAAGGCTGTGATTGCTGAGCTGCCACTGTCTGCCTCAGGTGAGGGCTGGTTGTTGCTTCAGCTCTGTCCTATATGCCAGAAGAGCCAATAAAGAGTTAAAGTTTGGATGAATGTCCATAAGATTTGTGTTTTGAGCTTAGGAATGATACATCCTCTTAAATTTCTTTGTGATGTTGGCAGGTTTGAGCCTCACAGCCAGTGTGTGTAAGAAGATTACCTCTCAGCTGATTGGTGCCCTTGGGAAACAAGAAGATGTGTCCGTTCAGTTAGAGGCTCTGGACATTCTGTCTGACATGTTAGGAAGGTAAATAGAAGTCTCTTAAAAAAATCTCTTGAGGTGTTAATCAAATAAATGAGGTAGTATGTAAAAAGTTATTGTATGTTGCAACTGTTGAGGCAAGATGTCATTAATCAGTAAGAAGACGTATGGGGCAAACGGCTGCTTAAGGGTAATTCTTCAATTATAGGTCAGTACACTAGCAGCTACACACCTGCGAAGCACTTTGTCTGCATCTTAGACATATTTGATGCTATCAGAACAGAAGCGGACAGTCAGATACAAACAGATAAGCTAAAGCATTTCAAGCATTTGTTGTGTATTTTAAGTGTTTTGTTTTCCCCTGCAGGCTGGGTGGCGCTCTGGTTGGTTTTCACAGCTCTCTCCTCTCCAGCTTGTTGCCTCAGGTAACAAACTGATGAAAACAAACTCTAACTGGAGTGTTATTTAAAAAACAATGTCTTGAAAAAAGTACCACAAAACATCCATGAATAATTTATATGATTAATTTTATGTAATTGACCATTCTGCAGTCTCTGTAGGGATTGTCTTGTATTTAGCTCAAGCCATTTTTTTCATCAACTTTGGTCATTGTCCATGTCCCTACTGAAGAAACGCATGTTGCTACCACGACTGTATTTGACAGTGTTCGGGGTAATGAGCAGAGTTGTTTTTTTTTTCCCCAGGGTAGCATTTTCTACAGAGGCCCAAAAGTTAACTTTGTTATTGTTTGATCAGATCAAATTTATGTATGTTTTTGCTGTGCATCATGCCATTCTTTCATATAGGTTAGATTTGTGGAAAAAATGTCTTTAAGATTTAGAACACTGGCACTGAAGTATCATAAATAGCAAAATTCTGGTTTACAGCCATTTTGGTAGGCTTGTCGTTGTCTCATACTTGTTCTGTTTGAAAACTATCCATAAAATAGCGCTCTGTATGATTTGTAAAACTTGGGATATTGTTTTATATTTTTGTCTTTATTTAAACCTCTGAAAATGTTTATCCTGACCTTTCTAATGTGTTGCTTTGTCCTAACGACGCTGTCGAATCCTTTGCAAAACAGCAATGTTCATATTGGGACGTATTGCATACAGGAGGAATTTAATTTTACTAGTTGCTTCACTTCTGAAAGCAGTTGGGTGGATTAGATGGTATTTAAAGAGTAAACTAAAGCCTTGAAGAACATGTTTACATTTATCTTGGCACACTTCAATAATTTGTGTTGGTGTATGTCATAAAATCTCAATCATATAATCATGACTGCAAACAATTTGCAAATCTGTGCAGGGGTTGAACTTGTTCACAGCAGTGTATTGCTTATTCAATTTAAACAAGCAAAACAAAATGTCTGATGTTCAACAAAGGGACAACAAAAGTAAACATAAAACATGGAACTAATTAAATGTTGTGCATCAGAACATTTGGAAACTGGGAAATAGGCCAGAAGAGGTTAACATTAAAGGACATACTGTTCAAATAAAGAATGTAAGAGATCAAGTATGCTCTGAGGTTAGAGGTGGACTCTGACTTATGTCTTTTTTTCAGTTTCAAAGACCGTCTGGTTGCCTTATTACAATGAATGTGTCCTTTTGTTTTTAAAACAAAAAAAATAAGTCCCACGACACTCCTTCTCTTTCTTCTGAGAGAAGAGTCTGCACAAGATCACTTGTATATATCTCAGTAATTTTGAAGCATTTTTGCAGCAGGAGAGATTCCCCAATTCCAACCTGCCTTTTCACAACAACCCACACTGTAAACTGAAAGTAGTTTGCACATTTTTTATTTTTTTTTTATCAGATAGTCTTCATTGTGGTTTTTAGCATAGTGTGAGAAGGGTGAGAAGGTTCACTGAATTTAATGTTGCTACCTCAGGTGCTGAACAAACTGATTATTCTTTTTTTTTCTAAAGTTAGTTTTTCTGCAGCACACTAAATGTATATCTGAAATACAGATGTGAATAAAGTGTTCTGTGAGTAGAAGCGGTTCATAATATGGGCCACAAGTAAGGTCGTTTGCTGCTGAAACTGGGAAGACTACTTTACAGCCATTTTGAAGGATTTATCTTGTAATCAACTTATCTTTGTCTGTTCAACTGTTTATTCTTTACCTTCATCGTCCAGCTCACCAGCTCCAGAATGGCGGTCAGGAAGCGTTCCATCTTGGCTCTCGGCCAGTTGGTGGCCTGCTGTAGCTCCACCCTCTTCTCCCAGCTGACTGAACACCTGTTGAAAGAACTGGCAAAGAACCCGCAAACATCACTGACGAGGACATACATCCAGTGCTTGGCAACTGTTAGTCGGCAAGGGGGCCATCGAGTTGGTGAGAAATTTTCTCTTTTCTGAGGGTAAAATTAGTTTTCTTCATGAAATTTTACATCATATTATTGGGATGTTTCAACTGTATTAACAATATATTTATGACACTTTGTTCTTATGAAATCTAATAGAAATGGAATAATGATGACATCTAATTTTCTTTTTCATGACTTGGATGTACATATTTGTCCTTTTGAATGAGTGCTTGCCTCTTTGGTGTTCCTCTCTCTCTAAACCTAATGTCATCCAAAACTAAAGAAAACATTTGATGTCACATTTATTCATTGAAATGGATGAATAGACATCATTTCCAAAATTCAAAAGAGTAGCTTGTCTAGCAAGTGGTTGTGCGCATTCATCCAATCACATTTACACTTCTGGGTATTTAAAAAAGCCCATATCACTCACAGGTGTAACAACATTTTTGCACAAAACAAAGAAATTAATCATTTGTAGTTCTGAAAGCCTTTATTATTTTGACAATAGCTAATTGTCAAAAACCGTCCCTAAAATGTTGCAATGAAAGTTCAATGCAAATTCTATGGTGTACAAACGTATACTTGCTCTCATGACAACCATAACTTTCATGGTTGCTGTGAAAGGTTTGTATTTTCATAACAAGCATTTTATAGACTGGTATAACTGTTTAAATTAAGGTGATGTGTCACAACTTAAAGTAACTTTAGATTTCTTTCCTGTTTTACTCCAGGAGAGCATTTAGAGAAACTGATCCCAATGGTGGTGAAGTTCACCAGTGTGGAGGACGATGAGCTGAGGGAGTATTGCTTCCAGGCCTTTGAAGCCTTTATACGAAGGTACAAACAAACACGTTGCTTCCTTCACGTCAGGAAAACATTATATTGAATTTCTCCCATTTCCTTTCCATTCATTAATGCTTCTCATCAGATATTCACCTCACTCTAACCCCAAACCACTGAGCAGGCTAATTATCTGGGGAAATCTAGCCAATATCACCACGAACAGAATAAATTACACACCGAGTCACAAACAAACCAACTGGATGATAATGTGAAGCCTGTATTTTATCTACAAGCGTGCTTCTCAGTACACCACAGGTTAGAAAAGTAACCCGATCACCTGTTTAGAAGAAGATGCATTCTTTGGCTCTGATCAAAAACTGCTGTTTGTTGGGTCACAGTTTTAGGTGTTTGTTGGTAAAAGTTCTTTACAACAATCACATGAATTTTATTGAACATCTTTCATTCACTTATTTACAGTGAATTGTTTGAGTTTACATTTTTTGTTTGCCTTATCCTTCCGTTTTAATTACAGCTAACTGTCAAACACTGTGATATCTGTAAACAGGTGTTATTCAGAAAGATGTTCCGGAAAAATATCCTCTGTGCATTTGTTCATTCCCCTCATTTAATAAATAGTTTTGTGCTTAAATACAACACAGTTCAAATAGATGACATTTTTTTTTTTATTTTCCCACCCTTTGAACATGCGGGTAATATCCCGGTGCGGCTTTTCTGTGGATTTTTCTTCAACCGCCAGGAGGCTCTTTAGCAGGAAGTGAATCATTGGAAGTCAAAATTGGAAATCACAGAAGAAAGTGCTGATTTTCATTTAGAACAAGCACATGCTAGCAGCAGGGATGACGGAGAAATTTCTTCAAACTCATACCCCCCCACCCCCCTTGGCTGCACAGTGGCGCAGTTGGTAGAGCTGTTGCCTTGCAACAAGAAGGTTCTGGGTTCAATTCCCGGCCCCGGCCTTTCTGCATGGAGTTTGCATGTTCTCCCTGTGCATGCGTGGGTTTTCTCCGGGTACT